>ML339997.1:75260-262183 GCA_005239505.1 Nicotiana paniculata
TAAGTAGGATTATAAATTCTTCTAATATAATGGATAAAGCGAGGGTTAGAGAGAAAACTGTATGGTAAGCACATAACAATAACCATTTTTGCCAATTCTTCACGATCTTTATTTGGATCGTAACACAAAATGCCACTGATAACAGTGTTAATTCCCGGTTGAACTAGATTTGAACCGGTACTAGGGTTAATTCCCTGAGTACCTACATTTGTCCCCTCTTGACTAGATTTCATTTGAAGTAATCTAGATTTATCATTAGGGTGTTACATTATGTGTCTGGTAAAACTACATGTACCGCCACGGTCTCCAGTAAATTTATGAGACAACAAGACCCCACAAGTTTTACACTTAGCCTTATTTTGATCTCTTAGTTGAGTAAAAAAGTGCCAAACAAGAGATGTTTCGGACCATTTAGAAGGTTGCCTATTAAAAGTAGGGGTTACTACATGAGGGTCAGCCGGGGCATCATTTGGATTACTATCAGTTTGGTTAGCAACAGGACTAGTAGGTGTATCATCTAAATCCGGTTGCGTTTCATCTAAATCAACATTTTCCTCTGGAATACCATAAAGAGCATTCATATATTCATCATTTAATTGTGAACCTGGTGTAAGATCATGTATAAATTAACTATCGGTAAATTAAAAACAAGGGTTATGACTATCAAGAATAACAGGTGGAGAAGGACGGGTAACAGGTCTAGGTCGGGGAGCCGGGGCCGGGTCCGGGTCCGGGGGAGTAGTAGTAGCTTGCCTACTAGATTCACCAATTTTAGATTTCCCTTACCACCAAACATTTTTTTCAAAGAAAAGTCCATATTAATTATAAGGAAAACAAATTAAACAAACAAAACTATAATATTAAAACTTAAGAGTTGGAACGAGTTTACCGAATTGACGAACAACTTCTTGAAAATTGTATAATGTTGAAGACTTGAATACTTCAATTCACCAACTTCACAATTTTTCACAAATTGCAATAATAAAGTAAGCAATTATAGAAGAAAATTAGAGAGAGATTGATGATTTTGTGAGTAAAAATGAAAGAATGAGGGGGTATTTATAGTTGAGAATAGGGAAAAAGTGTAATTATAAAAAGTTTGGGGTTAAAATAAAGTTTGGGGGGCAAATAGCTATTTTTAAAAATGCCAAACGGCTAAAATTAAAGGGCCAATGGCTAGATTTTAAAATTCTGACCGTTGGCCATTTTTTAAATAATTTTTTTTTTAAAAAAATAGCCGTTGGGCCTGTATGGCCCGCTTGAACCGGCCCAGGCCCGCCTGTCGGTCCCGGGCTAAACGGGTCCGGGCTCACGGTTCCTACCCTAAGTCCCACCGCATATGGGCTCACAGGCCCGCCAAGACCGGACCAACCACTGGCCAGCCCGTTTAGCCCACAAGCCCACATGGGCCGCGGGCCCGATCTGGTCCCTGGTCAGGCCCGACCCACCTGCCAGCCTTAATCTGAGCCCTCGAGGATCCAAACCACAACATTCAAACAAGTCTAAAAATATCTTACGAACTCGCTCGCATGATCAAAACATAAAAATAACATCTAGAACTACAAATCGGACATTAAACGCATGAATTCAAGAAAAGTTCAAGAACTTCTAGAATTGCAACCAAGCATCTGAATCTTATCAAATCAACTCCAAATGATACCAAGTTTTGCATACAAGTTCTAAATAGATTAACAGACCTATTCCTAGGCCCAAAATCAATTTCGAACCAGATAGCGAAAAGTCAACCTACGGTCAAACTTCTAAACTTCAAATTGCCAATTTTTGGCAAAGCAATAAAAATCGACCTACGAATCTCTGAATTTGATTCTGGGCATATGCCTAAGTCCAAAATCACGATACGAAGCTATTGGAGACATCTAAACACCGTTCCGAGATCATTTTCACAAAATTCAAAGTTTGATCAACATTTCTAACTTAGGCTTCTAAGACAAGAACCAAAGGGTCCAAATCAACCCAAAACTTTTTCTCGGAATGAAACCAATTAACCCCATAATTCATAAAGCCAAAATTACACATGTGTGAAACATCAAAAGACTTGGCATAAATACACAAAAAAGCCGGTCGGATCGTTACATTCTCCCCTCTTAAAACAAACATTCGCCCTCGAACGTGCATGAATACATATTCGAAGTGATGAAAAGGTGAGGATAAAGACTCCACATGTCGTGCTCGGTTTTTCAGGTTTCCTCCTCCACCAGATGAGCCCTCCACTAAACCTTCACTGAAGCAATATTCTTTGACCTCAACTTTCGGACATGTCTGTCCAAGATAGCCACCTGCTCCTCAACATAAGTCAAATCCTTGTCCAATCAGAATGAGCTGAAATCTAATATAAGATGGATCACCATAATACTTCTGAAGCATGGAAACATGGAATACCGGGTGGACCACCAATAGGTTGGGTGGCAATGCAAGCTTGTAGGCCACATCACCAACTCTCTCAAGGATCTCAAAAGGATCGATATACCTAGGGCTCAACTTACCCTTCTTCCTGAACCTAATCACACCCTTCATGGGTGAAACCTGAAGCAAAACTCTCTCCCCCACCATAAATTCTACATCACGAGCCCTACGATCAGCACAACTCTTTTGTCTAGACTAGGCTGTACGAATCTTATCCTGAATCAACTTGACTTTATCCAAGGCATCTCGAACCAATCCCTGCCCAACAACCTAGCCTCTCCCGACTCAAACCAACCAACTGGAGAACAACACCGTCTCCCATATAGGGCCTCATAAGTAGCCATTTGAATACTCAATTGGTAGCTGTTGTTGCAGGCGAAATTTGCACGCGGTAGGAATTAATCCCATGAACCCCGTAAATCCATAACATAGGCGCGTAACATATCCTCCAAAATTTGAATGGCGCGCTCAGACTGTCTGTTTGAGGATGAAATGTTGTATTCAAGTCAACCCGTGTGCCTAACTCACGCTGTATAGCTCTTCAGAAATACAATATGAAATGTGTGCCTCGATCGATGATAATGGACACTGGCACACCGTAGAGAAGAACAATCTCATGAATATAGATCTGAGCTAGTTGCTCTGAAGAATAGGTAGTCACAACCGGGATGAAATGTGTCGACCTGGTCAGCCTATCAATAATAACCCATACTGTGTCAACTTTCTTCAAAGTTTGTGGGAGCCCAACAAAGAAGTCCATGGTGACACGCTCCCACTTCCACTCAGGAATCTCAAGTCTCTGAAGCAAACCTCCCAGCCTCTGATGCTCGTACTTCACCTACTGACAATTTAGGCACTGAGCCACATACTCCACTATATCTTTCTTCACCCTCCTCCACCAATAGTGCTGCTTCAAGTTCTGATACATCATAGCGACACCTGGATGAATGGAGTATCGGGAACTGTGAGCTTCCTCAAGGATCAACTCATACAACCCATCCACATTGGGCACACATAACCATCCCTGCATCCGTAACACGCCGTCATCTCCAATAGAAACCTATTTGGCATCGTCGTGTTGTACTGTCTCCTTAAGAACAAGCAAATGGGGGTAATCAACTAATGCTCTCTGATGCGCTCATAAAAAAAAGACGGGGAAACCACGCAAGTAAGAATACAACTAGGCTCCGAAACATCTAGTTTTACAAACTGATTGGCCAAAGCTTGAACATCCATGGTTAGTGGTCTCTCTGCTACCAGTAGATATGACAAACTACCCATACGCTCCGCCTTTATACTCAAGGCATCGACCACCATATTGGACTTCTACGAATGATATAGAATAGTGATATCCTAGTCTTTCAGCAACTCTAACCATCTCCGCTGCTACAAATTGAGTTCCTTATGCTTGAAAAAATGCTGGAGACTCTGGCGGTCGGCATAGACCTCACATGGAACACCATACAAATGGTGTCGCCAAATCATTAATGTATGAACAATAGCTGCTAATTACAATTCGCGGACCAGAATGAACCTTTAACTGCCGAGACACATAGGCAATCACCCTACCATCTTGCATCAACACCACGCCAACCCCAATACGCGGCACATCATAATACACGATGTAAGACCCCGAGCCCGTAGGCAACACCAACATTGTACTATAGTCAAAGCAGTATTGAGCTTTTGAAATCTCGCCTCACACTGCTCAGACCATCTGAAAAGAGCACTCTTCTAGGTCAACCTAGTCATACGTGCAATAATGGATGAGAAACCCTCCGAAACGACGATAATACCCGGCCAAACCAAGAAAACTCCATATCTCAACATCTGAAGACGGTCTTGTCCAACTCTGAACCATTTCAATATTCTTTAGATCTACCTTGACCCCCTCATTAGACACCAAATGACCCAAAAATGCCACCGAATCAAGCCTATATTCACACTTTGAGAATTTTGCATATAACTTTCTCTCTCTCAAGGTCTGGAGCACGATCCTCGGATGTTGCTCATGATCCTCCCACTGCGGGAGTACTTCAAGATATCGTTGATAAACACAATGATGAATGAATCAAGATATGGCTGGAATATAGTGTTCATCAGGTGCATAAATGTTGCTGGGGCGTTGGTCACCCCATATGACATCAAAAGGAACTCGTAATGACCATACTGTGTCCTGAAAGCAGTCTTCAAAATATCCGGATCCTGAATCTTCAACTGATGATACCTTGACCACAAATCAATCTTCGAGAACACTCTAGCACCCTGAAGCAAGTCAAATAAGTCATCAATGCGCGGTTAATGGTACTTGTTCTTCACTATAACCTTGTTCAATTGCCGATAATCAATACACATGCGCCTAGAACATCCTACTTCTTTACAATTAAAACCGTAGCACCCCAAGGTGACACACTAGGCCGGATGAAACCCTTATCAAGTAACTCTTCTAGTTGTTCCTTTAACTCCTTCTACTCCGTTGGTGCCATACAATATGGTGGAATAGAAATAGGTTGAGTGCCCGACACCAGGTCAAACCTAAATCGATATCTCTATCAGGCGGCATGCCCAGTAGGTCTGCTGGAAACACATCTCCTCAGTACCAGAATTGACTTAACAGTAGGAGTATTAGTACTGACATTCCTCACAAAGGCTAGATAAGCTTCACATCCCTTCTCAACCATCCGATGTTCCTTAAGGTATGAGACAACCATGCTAGGAATATAATCCAATGTACCCCTCTACTACAACCATGGCAGACCTGGCGTAGCCAATGTTACAGTCTTGGCATGACAATCCATAATAGCATGATAGGGAGACAACCAGTCCATGCCCAAGAACACATCAAATTCCACCATATTGAGTAATAATAGATCAACTCTGAACTTAAAGAATCATGAGATATATCCAAATACGGAGCAAAGTAGGATGACACATATGAATAAGTAGATCCCAGATCAAATAAGACAAATTCATCCTTATGACAATACGGAACCATACCTCTGATGACAGCATCTGATACAACCGCCTTCATCCTACCAGGAAAAATATAGAATCTAGCCTGGCTTCTCCCTCTAGGGTGACTCTACCCACCTAAGCCCCACCCTAGCTGGGTGTGCAGGTGGAGCGGTAACTGGAGTAGCAACAATGGCCTATGAAGTCTGTGGACCAAGTGGAATCCGGAGAGCCTGAGTAGTCTGTGGAGGTGGACCCCTCATAAGTCGGGGACAGTCCCTTACCATGTGTGTGGTGTCCCCACACTCAAAACAAGCTCTCGGTGGGCGTGATTTCTTAAATTAAGTCTGACCTGGTCAGCTAGACTAATCGCTGGAGGCACACCGTGTAGGAGGTGCACTAGAAAGTGGCCGAGTAAAATGGTAAACCTAGGACCTCGAAATAGTAGGAGCACCGCTAGAAGCTGGAAGTGCTGAATGAACTAGACGACTCACATAGCGCCTACCAAAACGGGCTGCAACTAGGGTTTGGACACCACTATATCCTCTAGAATCTCGAGGACTTTTGGCCTCCCTGTCCTCCCTCTCATAGCCCCACATACCCTCCAACCTCTGCGTAATCTCTACCACCTACTGGTACGAAGTACATATCTCCAATTCTCAAGTCATGCTGAATCTAATACCATAGTTGAGTCCCTCGATGAATCTGCGGACTCGCTATCTGACTCTAGAAACCAAGTTAGGTACATGTCGAGATAACTCATTCAATCTAATAGCATACTCTAATACTGTCATAGTCCCTTGACGCAACTGCTTAAACTTTGTGCGCCATGCATTCCGAAGGTTCTGGGGAACAAACTCTCTCAAAAACATCTCTAACTGCATCAGTTGGTCTACCCTCCTTATAAAGCTGCCACCGCTAATACGCTGCTCATGATAGCTGGATGTGGTAAAAGTAACTCTGCTCACCTCCACAATACCCATGGTGCGGAGAATACAATGGTACTTCTCTAGAAAATTGTATGCATCCTTGGTATTTGTGCCACTAAAATTAGAAGGATTATACATTTTAAATCTCTCAAGTCTCCTCTGCTCCTCCTCAGGTGTCACTGGCCTAACCTCAGGCTGAGCTGGAATAACTGGCTACACTGTCATGACACCAAGAATCTGATCAGTGTGGACCCGACGCTCTGGAGTGCAGGCCGTGGTAGTCTATGCTCCTCCCCTAGCTTGAGATGTGGCTGGTGTAATTGGAATCAACCCCGCCTGAGCTAGAGTACTAAGCATGCTCAAGAACTATGCTAGGGTCTCCTGAAGTCCAGGGACAACAACAGGCATCTCGGGTGCCAGTCCCTCAACCGGAGCTACTGGTGGCTCCTCGGTCGCTTCTCGGGAAGGTGCTCTGGCTGCACCATGTGCCCCTTCTTGTCCTCTACCCCGACCCCGGACTCGTGCGGCTCTAGCAGGGGCACGAGTCTCCGATCATCAAATCAAGCAGTGCATGTCCTCCCCATCTTTGACAGAATACAAAGACAATGATTCAGATTTCGAAGTCAATAAATTCGCACGATAAGAACCCAAATAAGTGGAATCTCCTAACAGTTCCGTAGCCTCTCAAAGATAAGTACAAATGTTTCCGTACCGATCCGCAAGACTCTACTAAACTTGTTTATGACTCGTAACAACTATGAAACTAGAGCTCTGATACCAACTTGTCACGACTCTAATCTCCCACATTAGGATGTCGTGATGACATCTAGTCTCTAAGACTAGGTAAGCCTAACATACATTGAGAAACAACATAAGTAATAATAAAACCACAATTTAACCATTAAACTATCATAATAAAACTCAACGGTAGAGTTATCAATAACTTCCCAAAACCCTGTGGAACAAAGTCATAAGCTTTACAAAAATGTACTAATAGTCTCGGAATACAATACTATTTTGAAACAAGAAATAAATAGCAGGATATCTAAAAGAAGAAGGTGACTTTGAGGCCTACAAACGTCGAGCAGGTATACCTTGAAGTCTCTGAAAGTAGATAATCAACCACTGGCTTCCAGCACGAGCAGATGTACCTGGATATGCACAAAAAATATGCAGAAGAAACTAAATAAAGTATATCATAACCTAAATATGGGAAATGAGCAAGTGAATGACAAATAAACAGTTCAATAATGTAAGCTAACAACGGAGATTTAAGCAATAAATGCAACTAGGAGTAAACACATGATGAAACAACAAGGAGGCAAATACGGATAATTACAAGTAAAATAATGAAAAAACAATAAGAATTGTTCAACCAACATGCCCTTTTCAACATGGAATGTGCAATAAGAATCACAACCGAGGTACCGCCATTCACATTTCACGATTTCAATCACAATATTTCCTTATATCACCGCGTGAGCCTTACATTTAGTTTTAAGAATCATTTTTCCTGAAATAGCTACACGTGTTTTAGCCCACCTTATCTCATCGCATGGCTTGAACTAATTCCCTTACTAGCAACACGCGTATCAAGCTCACCTTATCTCACCACATGCGTATCAACCCCTATCCTTATACCATCACATGTGTATGAACATTACAACACAATAACAACTCGCACCACAAGTGCCCATATGCCACAACTTGCCAAAATCAACAATACGAATGTTTCAAAAATAAATAGCCCATGGATCAACCACAATACAAGAATCTCAACAATGACATAATGAATGAGAAATACTCAACAAGGAAAGATATCTCGAAAATCAACAACTTCAACCTCAATGTGATAATAGCTTTCACCATTTCAATGTCAATAACCCAACAAGAAGGTTATTCCCACGAGATAACAACTTCAAGCAAGAGTAATGCAAAAATAAAGAGATAATAATATAGTAAGGAGGGTAACAACTTCAACTAGAGCATATGAGAGCAAATATAACAAGTAAGAGGTAGAGCAAGTGTTAACAATGTCATAAAGCATGTAAAAGTAGATTAACAATGAAAGATATAACATATTATGACAATTTAATTAAAGGCATGGAAAGAGTCTAAATAACTTAAACCGTTCAAATGCCATATATAGCCCATGTACGCACTCGTCACCTCACATATACATCTTTTCACATAACGCAAATAGCACAATCAAGCCAAATCCTAATGAGTAGTTCCCCCATACAAAGTTAGGCAAGATATATACCTCAACTAGGCTAAATCAACCCTCGAATATAGATTTTCCCCTAAAATCCTCCTCCATATGGCTCAAATCTAATAAAAAATAACGTAACCACATCAAACAATGCAAGAAAAACTAATTACAATAGATAAAGCTATGATCTTTACGTATTTCCCAAAAAGTCAACCTCGGGCCCGCTCGGTCAAAACCCAGTTCAAGCGTAGATTCCGACTACCCATAACCCACAAGTCCATATATGTATTTTGTTTTTAAATTCGAGTCCAAATCAACTCTCAGAACTCAAATATTCATTTTTCAAAACTTTGACAAAAATTTCAAACTTTCCTCTTTGATTCTCATAAATTTGATTTTAAATATAAGATATAATCAGTGGAATTTGATTAGAATCACTTACCCAATGTTTGTAGATGAAAATCCCCTCTCCAAATCTCCTCCTACCGAGTCTAGGGTTCTAAGATGTCGCATTTGCGACTTGCGAACCCTCACAATTGCTAGGAAAGGCTCGTAATTGTGACCTCTAACAGCCTAAGGGTACTTCACAAATGAAGACACTGACAACCTAAGGGGACTTTGCAAATAAAGCCACTGACAATCTAAGGGGATTTTGCAAATGCGACAATTGCGAACCCTGTCCCCTTCGCAAATGCGAAAATAATTATCGCAATTGCGAAACTACCCAACTTTGCAAATGCGAACCAGGTATCGCAATTATGATACATGAGCCTCCCTTGTCATGTTAGCAGTTGCGATGCTGGTGCTCGCAATTGCGTTAAGTGCAGCACCAGCACACCAACAACCTATTTTCAATTCAAACTATTCTGAATCACGTCTGAAACTCATCCGAGCCCTCGAGGTTCCAAGCCAAACACTCACACAAGTAAAAACATCATACAAAATCGCTCGCATAATCAAAACACAAAAGTAATATCTAAAACTACAAATTGGACATCAAAACGCATGAATTTCAAAGAAAGGTTTAAGAACTTCTAGAATTGCAAATCAACTCCAAATAACCAAATTTTGCAGACAATCTCTAAATAGTATAATGAAACTACTCCAATTCCCAAAACCAAATTTCGAACCCGATAGCCAAAAAGTCAACCTACGGTCAAACTTTTAAACTTCAAATTGCCAATTTTCGGGAAAATAACACAAATTAACCTACGGACCTCCAAATTTGATTCTGTGCATATGCCTAAGTGCAAAATCCCGATAAAAAGCTATTAGAGCTATCAAAACACCATTCTGGGTTCATTTTCACAAAAGTCAAAGTTTAGTCAACATTTGTAACTTAGACTTCATATCCAAAAACCAAAAGGTCCAAATCAACCCAAAACTTTTCTGGAATGAAACCAATCAACCTTGTAGGTTATAAAGCTAAAAGTTCACATGTTTGAAGCATAAAAAGGAAACAAGGCACAAATACACAAAACGAACGGTCGGGTCGTTACGATTTCAGACTTATGTTAATATTTTTGCACTTTGATTTCTACCATTCATACTTTCAGTATATTAGCATGTGTTAGTTTATCTTCTGTATTCAGTATGTTATGATATCACATGTTGATTCAGCCACCCAGTTGGTTCGCTCGGTCGCATGTAGTTCGGCATCGGGTGTCGTGTTACATCCAGGACCAGGTTCACGGCGTGATAAAATAGATATAACAAATCTAATTTGATATTGCTTCACCACAACGTATCCTTCTGATGCAGCTACAAGAACAATGAAAAGAAACTACCAAGAACATCGGGTTTCTTGGCACTAGAATCACTTTGAAGTACTTGAAATCAATTAGGGTTGATATGAAATCCTTGGGAGTGTATTTTACAGAACTTAAACCACCTAAAACACTACCTTCCCCCCCCCCACACGAGCTGGTACCCTACCAAAATCAACAACCACAATAAGAACACGGAACTCACTAGCACCACGAATTCGCGACACTTGATTTGTGTTATTTGTCCTTTATTTAGGTCTTGGATCATTAGAGAACTTTGGAAGAAGGTTTGTAGGTGTCCAAGGTCTGGAGAGATTAAAAACTAATGAGCGAAAATGATCTAAGGCATCACACACACACACACACACACACACACACACACATATATATATATATATAAAGATATTTTCACCGCCTCAAGTGGGTCCCAACGGGGATGATTACACAGTCTCGCAAAAATGCAATTATCTCTTTGTTCTAATATTGTATTGACAAAAAATTCAATGCATTGGAATCTAGACTTGTAGAGCTTCAATTCCGTGGGTGGAGCATCCTGTAATTCTAGTTATATTAGGAGAAAAGTTACGTGACATTAGACCTAAATTTCAGTAGAATTATGAATGTAACTTGCGATAACTTTTTCTGATTTTTGTCATATAACTTGTTTGACTTCAAAACTTATGGCATGTATATTATATCATTTAAATACCTTAAACATGAAATCCTTAGCATATTAAGCACCCACAGTTTTACCCTGAAAGTACGGGTTACATCATGTTTGATTCGTTTAACTTCTAGCTTATAATATTTGTTAACCACTCTTATACACCATTGTAACATTTAAAACCAATAGCATTAACTTCTTATCATTTCAAAGATAATCTCTTCTTGGATTTACATTGACAAACTTATGATGCGATTTAACATACACAAATATGGGTTGTAACACTCTCTCCGTAGTAACATTCGTCCCCAAATGTACGGGTTTATAGGGAGTTTAACTCATCATGGATTCCAATGAAAACTTTTGGCATAGTTTTCCCTATTAAATGGACATTAGCCAAACCTGCAGGTAGTTAAACCCAACCTACGACCTCTCAAGGCTATACAAAGCATTATAGATATGTACATTAATTGTGTATCACCATTTTGTATTAAGGAAGAGTATTCTCAAGCTATTTTTTACCTCATAGAGCCGTTTTAGTTTCTGTTGCTTCTTACATTCTCCAATCATCCTCATTATCTAAGGTAAATATAAAATGATTTAGGATACACGTACAAGATAAATAGTATATGTAAGGGGTCAGCTATTAGGAACCATCAATTTGGAATAGGTAAGGGTATCTAGACTTCAACTCCTATTCCTCTTCCTATTCCATTTCTTCCATATTCTTGTACCTCCACAACACTTTGACGAAAGCTACATCCTTTGTTCTTAGCTAGCGGACTTTTCAATCCGATATAGCCACTAGCACTTCTTCATATGATAGATCCTCCATAACTTTACATCTTCAATGGGGACGATCTAAAAAGGTCCCCAATATATTTCCTTAACATAGATACATGGAATATCGGGTGGACGAATTCCAATTCTGATGGCAATTCTAACTCATAAGCAACCTGTCCAATTCGTCGAAGAATGTTGTATGGACCGATATACGGTGGACTCATCTTCTTAGCTTACCTTTCTTCGTGTAAATCATAACACCGTACATCAGTGAGATCCTCAGAAAATCCCAATCATCTACCTTTAACTCCAGATGACGGTGTCGAACATCAGAATAAGACTTTTGCCTGTTTTGTGATGTCCTCAGTCATTCTTGTATCACTTTCACCTTCTCAATGGCTTAGTGAATCAAATCTGGCCTATATAATTCCATTCGCCGACTTCGAACCATCCAATTGGTGATCTACATCTCCTCCTAATTCCCTTGATGAATGGTCATCCCAATTACCTTGAAATCCAGAACACATGCTCGCATCATATCTTTGAGCGTTTGAATGGTATGTTCAGCCTTTCTGTTAATCTGTGGATGGAATGAAGTGTTGACATTCACTTGTGTGCCTAAAACCTTCTTAAACGACCTCCAAAAGTTATCCATAAACTGAGAACCTCGGTCTGATATAATTGATACCGACACATCGTGAAGCCTAACAATATCCTCGATATACAACCTCGCATAATCTTCAACCATGTAAGTTATCTTAACCGGAATAAAGTGGGCATATTTCATAAATCAATGAACCATTAACCATATAGAGTCAAACTTATGATAAGAGCGAGGTAATCCAGTAATGAAGTCCATATTGATCGCGTCCAATTTCCATGTTGGAATATTTGTATTCTGAATCAGTCCACTAGGCTTCTAGCGCTCGATATTTACTTATTCACAATTAGGACACCAGTATACGAATTTTGCAATATCCTTATTCATGTTGTCCCACCAATATAGCTCCTTAACGTCATGATACATCTTTGTCAAGCCGGTATGGATGGAATATTGGGACTGATGAATCTCTATCATAATCTTCTCTCACGACCATGCCATGTTAGGCACACATAATCAACCCTAGTATCTCAGTGCCCTATCTTCTCCAATCTCAAAAGCCGTAATGTTATGTTGTTGAATGCCCTCTCTCAATCATACTAAGGTAGGGTCTTCATATTGTCAGACTTTTACCTAGGATACCAGAGATGATTTTGCCTATTCTGTATCGCAACACCTCCGTCATTAGAGTCTAACAATCTGATTCTCATATTGCCTAGATGATGAAAATCCTTGTCTACCTGCCTCAATGTGTACGAAGCTTCCCATTGACTTATGGTTGAGAGTGTCTGCTATAACATTGGCTTTACCGGGATGGTACAATATCTCGACATCATAGTGTTTCGATAATTCAAGCACCTTCACTACCTCAAAGTCAACTCCTTATTCTTGAATATGTATTGTAAACTCTTGTGATATGTATAGATGTCAACATGAATGTCATATAAGTAGTGTTGCCATATCTTCAAAGCATATACTACTGTAGCCAATTCCAAATCATGAGTCGGGTAAGTCTTTTCATGTTTATTCGGTTGTCTCAATGCATAAGCAATCACCTTCCCATGTTGTGACAATACACACCCCAAACCTATATCTGATGCATGATAATATACCATATAACCTTTTGGTTCCTTATGGGAGAGTGAGGATTGCCGCAGATATTAATCAATTCTTCAGCTCCTGAAAACAACGTTCACATGCGTTATACCGCTGGAACTTGTTAACTTTCTGTGTTAACTTAGTAAATGGTGTTGATATAGAGGAAAAACCTTCTACAAACCGCCTATAATAGTCTGCTAACCCCAGGAAGCTGCTGAATTCTGATGGTGTTGTAGGTCTTGACCAATTCTTCACTGCATCGATCTTCTAAGTGTAGACACTAATACCCTCGCCAGTTATCACATGGCCAAGGAATGCTACTGAGTTCAACTAGAGATCACATCTGTAGAGCTTAGCATATAACTTACGATCCTGGAGGGTCTGTAATTCTATCAAGCAAGTGACCAGCATGTTCCGCCTCCAAATGGGAATTCACCAAAATGTCATCAATGAATACGATCATGAACACGACAAGATAGGGTCTGAATACACTATTCTTGAGATCCATAAAAGATGTTGGGGCAATTGTTTGCTCGAACGACATCACCAAAAACTCAAAGTGCACATATCTTGTTCAGAAGGAATCATTATATTCACTCGTCTTAGCTGCATGATATGTCACTTTGTGCACATCAATTATGTAACCACTACATAAGTATGATTAACAGTTAGACGTTTATTGATAATCATTCTGTTGATTATTGTATACAGGAAAAATCAATCCCACTGAGCATCCCGGTTTCCCATGAGACAAATAGAGCAGGAACATGACCGTAAGGAATCAGAGTCAGAGCGATGAGCCACTCGTATCGGGGCTCGAGCAAAACACCTGCCCTTGGAGGCATCGGGACCACGTCCTCCGGGTCCAGTTCGAGCCTCAAGACTTCGGAGAGCATTACCATACAACTGCACACAACTAACAAAGAATCGTGGTCTCCGTGCCCAATCAGATATCACGGCGTGAATCCGGCCCATATCGACAGACATTAGTAATTAGTGAAACTTAAGATTTTTACCTTTCTTAGAATTGTACTTACGGTGAAACTCCCCTACTATATAAAGGGGGAAGCTTATTATTCATAGAATACATTGTAACATACACACCAAGGCAACTTACTTATATTCTCTCTGGTATTCAAAGTTTTTATTTTTGTTCATAAGTTCTTCATAAGTGCAAGCTCGGAATCGAAGACAGGTTCCTCATTGAGCCATTAAACGAGCTCGAGATCACTCTTATCATTGGTTTGACCATTTATTACGTCTTTCATTTGCTTAATATAACGTCATTAATCACTCGTATTCAATTAATCCACATATCCTTAAAACCGCCTATAAATTCAATTGTTATCTGTTTTTAAGGATAAACAGTTTGGTGCCCACCGTGGGGCTAGGGATAATAGTGGTAATTTGATACTAATTCCATAACTCACTCTGTTTTATGCTTGTTCCTTCAGATTTTAATTTCAGGTCAAATTAAAAATGTCGAACTCTTAAATCTGCTCACTTGAATGTAGATGCAGAGTCTGGCCATCATGGCGAGAACAACAATGAATTGCCCATCAACAAGGTGCCCCTTGTTGACCCCAACGGAGTTTTGGTCGTGGACCCAATCGATGTCAGCTCGTATGTATCCATCGACACAAACTTCCCCATAGACCCCAAAAATAGCGTTCTAGGGAGGAGGCAGGGGAAGGGAGCCTGATCGATAGCTCGGGGTATGCACGGGGGCGAAGGCGATGTGATCAATTTACGGGTGATCTTCGATATGTTACAATCTCAACAGACGGTGATAGCCCAGTTGCAGAACCAAAGTCGTGCCCCCAGCAGGGTTGACTCCGAACCATCCCGGGAAAGCACCCGTAGAAATGAACCAACCACGGGAAGGTCGGGTGAAGGTGAACCCAATACCAACCCTGAAATAATAAAGATTCTTGAACCGACAAAGCGGTTGGAACCGGGGGAAAATAAGATCGAAGCCAACGACAAAAAAGTGGAGACCTATAACTCCAGAGTTGATCAAATCCCAAGAGCACCCCTAATATCAGAAGTCTTGGAATTCAAGAAATTTGTCCAAAATCCTTACCCTCCGAGCGCAGCCCCGAAACCAATCCCGAAAGTTTCTGTATGCCCGGAAATCCGAAGTATAACGGGACCACGAATCCAAATTAACACGTGACCTCCTACACATGTTCCATCAAGGGAAATGACTTAGAAGATGAGTAAATCGAGTCGGTTCTGATAAAAAAGTTTGGAGAAATCCCGTCTTATGGAGAAATGATATGGTATCACAACCTACCCTTTAATTCTATTGATTTGTTTGCTATGCTTGCAGATGCCTTCATAAGAGCTCATGTCGGAGCCATCGAGGTCGAGACCAGAAAATCGAACCTCTTTAAAGTTAAACAAAGAGATAACGAATGCTCAGGGAATTCATATCGAGGTTTCAAATGGAAAGAATGGACCTGCCTTTGGTTGCGGATGATTGGGCGGTTCAAGCATTCACTCAAGGACTCAACCCCCCAAAGCTCTTTGGCTTCATAACAGTAGAAATAGAATTTGATAGAGTACCCAGCGGTAACTTGTCTAACGTCCATAACAGGTTCAATTCAAAAATCAGAGTCGAGGATGATTAGATCGGGGCCCATTCTAGGTCTGTGTATCCTATCATAACTAATGACAGGTCTAAAAGAGTCGTCGATCATGAACCAAGACCAAATAGAGATTGGTATCAACCGTATAGCAAAGATCGAAGGGCAGCGGATCCGGATGTAACCCTGCGAGGAGTGAAAAAAGAAGCAATTAAGGTCATAATAGTCGTAGACTCATGAGCATAAACGGTTTCGATAAGCCACTCGGGGCCAAAGAGGCACTGAGGTTATCAGAATACAACTTCAGCATTAATGTTGCCAGCATCATATCTTCCATTCTTACGCATCAAAGATACCTAGTGGCCTCGACCATTGCAGTTCGATCCTGCACAAAGATACCCCAACGTGATGTGTAATTGTATGGAACTCAAAGCCACAGGACAAAAGAGTGACGACAACTAAGAGAAGAAGTGGTCCGGTTATTCAATAACAGGCACCTCTGGGAATTTCTGGGTGACCGAGCCAAAAATCACTTTAGGAATAGGACTCGAACAAACAGACTGAGCAAGAGGAACCTCAACACGTTATCAACATGATTATTGGTGGAGTCGATGTCCCCCCAGGGACCAATGTTGAAGCACCCTAAGGTGTCCATTACAAGGGAAAATAAAACTCGAGATTACATGCCGGAGGCGACTGCCTCTTTCAATGATGAAGATGCTGACGGCATTGTGCAATCGCATAATGATGCACTGGTAATTTCTGTACTCATAAATAAATCTAAGTTAAGAGTGTGTTGATTGATCTAGGTATCTCGGCCAATATCAACAGATCAAGGGTCTTAGATCAGCTGGGTCTATAATACAAAATAGTGCCTGCAGTCCGGGTCTTAAACAGATTTAACATGGCATGTGAAACTACTAAAGAGGAGATAACTCTGCCAGTGAATACCGCTGGAACCATTCAAGAAACGAAAATCTACTTGATCGAAGGGAATATGAGATATAATGCTCTATTCAGAAGGCCATTGATTCACAACATGAGGGCAATACCTTCGACAGTACACTAGGAAGGAGGGATCAAGACAGTTTACGGAGAGCAGCTGGCCGCAAAATAAATGCTCGGGGTCGACGAGGTGATCCCAATGTCTACACTCTCGACATCAAAGAACCTAGGGTTGGTTAGGAAGGAAACCTTGATTGAACTGGAGAAGCAAAAGGCAGGCGATGATGATAATTACGGAGTTCCTAGGTCATTCATCGCCCCTGACAATTTCGATGTCACCAAGTCGACGGTCGAGGAGCTGGAGCAAGTCATATTGATCAAACACTTGATCGATCGGAAGGTATAACTGGGCACGAGGTTAACTCCCGAGCTTAGGAAAAAAACTCATTAAATTACTTATAGCTAATGTGGATTGTTTTTCTTGGTCCCATCTAGATATGACAGTGATCCCTCCAGAAGTAACCACTCATAAGCTAAGCTTGGATCATAAGTTTCACCTGGTTAAATAGAAAAGGAGGCCTCAGTCCGAAGTCAAGCATCATTTATCAAGGATGAGGTATCCAAACTTCTTAGAATAGGTTCCATTCGGAAAGTTAAGTACCTGGATTGGTTGGCTAACGTAGTAGTAGTGCCTAAAGAGGGAAATAAATTAAGAATGTGCATAGATTAAAAAGACTTGAACAAGGTGTACCCCAATGATTCTTTTCCTTTGCCTAACATAGATCACATGATCGATGCAATGGCCGGGCATGAGATACTCAGCTTTCTCAATGCCTATTCCAGGTACAAACAAATCCGGATGGACCCGGGCGATCAAGAGAAAACTTCCTTCATCAAGAAATTCGGCACCTATTGTTATACCGTAATGCCGTTCAAACTAAAAAATATCGGTTCCACTTATCAATGCCTAGTAAACCGGATGTTCGAAGAACAAATAGGAAAATCAATGGAGGTTTACAGTGACGACATGTTAGTTAAGTCTCTGCGAGCAAAGAACCATTGGAACATTTGCAGGAAACCTTCAACATACTGAAAAAATATAATATGAAGCTGAACCTGGAGAAATGTGCATTCGAGGTCGAGTCGGGGAAGTTCCTTGGATTCATGGTGTCCAACCGAGGGATCGAGATCAATCCCGAGAAAATCAAAGCTATATAAGACATCACAGTGGTGGACAATGTCAAGGTCGTTCAGAGGCTAACCGGACGCATAGCCGCCCTGGTCCGGTTCATATCAAGGTCCTCCGATAAGCGCCATCAGTTCTTCTCATATTAAAGAATAAGAATAACTTTTCATGGACTCCGGAGTGAAGCAAGCTTTGGAAGAACTCAAACAGTACCTTTTGAGTCCACCCTTGATTCATACTATGAAGGCAGACTAAGAAGCTGCCCTCGGATCCTAAATAATCGAGGGCTCTGCGCACGAAGGCAGACAGTTTTAGCCTATCCAAAGGTACTTTGTTCAGAAGAGTGTTCGATGGACCACTCGTCATATGCTTGGGACCGAAAGACACTAAATATGTTTTGAGGGAAGTTCACGAAAGCACCTGCGAAAACCATTCGGGGCAGAATCTTTGGTTCGTAAGATAATTAGAGCCAGCTATTACTAAATCGACATGGAGAAAGATGCAAAAGACTTTGTATGGAGATACGACAGCTTTCAGAGGCATGCACCAATGATCCATCAACCTGGGGAGTTACTACATTCGGTCCTATCGCCTTGGCCATTCATGAAATAGGGAATGGACATTGTCGATCCCCTGTCGAGGGCACCAGATAAGGCTCAATTTATACTATTTATGACTGACTATTTCTCTAAGTGGGTCGAAGATCAAGCATATGAGAAGGTCCAGGAAAAAGAAGTCATCGATTTCATTTGAGACCACACAATATGCCAGTTCGGTATATTGGCCGAGATAGTGTGACATAACAGGAAGCAGTTCATCGGCAGCAAGGTAAGAAAATTTTTAGAGGAACATAAGATCAAAAAGATCTTGTCAACACCCTATCACCCTAGTGGGAATGGACAGGCAGAGTCTACGAATAAGAGAATACTTCAAAAGCTTAAGAAAAGGTTGACCGATGCCAAAGGGAAATGGAAGGAAATTCTGCCTGAAATCTTGTGGGCATACCGTATGACCTCAAAATCTAGTACCAAGACTACTCCGTTTTCGCTGTTCTACAGTCCCGAAGCACTAATACCCGCTGAGATGGGAGAACCGAGCCTCAAATTCTGATATGCGATTGAACAATCAAACGGTGAGGTGATGAGCACGAAACTGGAACTATTGGATGAGAGGCGTGAGGTTGCCCTAGTCCGGTTGGCTGCCCAGAAATAGCATATAGAAAGATATTACGACCGAAGTGCCAACCTTCGACACTTCAATATCGAGGACTTGGTGTTAAGAAAAGTAACACTGCATACCTGCTGAAAAGGGAAGCTGGGACCGAATTGGGAAGGATCATATCGAGTCAGCGGGATTACCGGTAAGGGTTCATACAAACTTGAAGCAGGAAACGATGCACAACTACCGAACAACTGGAGCATGACGCACTTAAAATGGTACTACTGCTAAGGTACGATCTCATTCACCTTTTTTTAATTATTATGAATCGGACTCACACTTGCAGGAAACAACCAAAGGAGAATGTGGTTGTTAGGTCTGAAAGCACGCATTGCACTCTTTTTCCCTTGAATCGATTTTGTCCCAAATGGGTTCTCCGTTAAGGTTTTTAACGAGGCAATAGTAAATCGTGTTACCTTAGAATCTGTATATGGCCGAAATCGGAGGACTCCGATCGAGGTCTATGGTGCGCCGAGCCCGGGCTCGAAGGGTTCGAAGTAAAGTTCGAATCGATCCCGAAGCATACACTTCGAGAAGGTACATCGAGGACCCATCAAGGCTTACCTAGAAGCAGTGTAAAATTGATGATCATCATGAAAAGGCAGGAAATTCCCAAGGGCACGTGGTTAGAGCTGATAAGGTCTGTCAGAGATAGTACAACTTAGTACAAAACCTTTATACAACTATACCAATAGGATTCTTTGCCATAATTAGACATGTACCATATTAGGGTTTCCCCCTCCCATATAAAAGAGATCCCAATCATTTGTAATGACATGAAAATTCACTGCTATAGAATATTCTACTCTGCTTTTCTCATTTACTGTGCTCAAGTTTATTCTTCAACCCTATTGTTTTTCATTTATTGTTCATACTTTATTGCCGCTAAGCTAGTCTCGAGGCCCTGGAATCACCAAGCTCGAGGCCCTCGTTCCTTTAGCAACATTGGTTTGGCTATCACATTTTCCTCACTTACACTTATCATTTCTTGATTATCTACTAGTATTGAAATAAATCACGTATTTTTGGAACCACAAATCAAGTATAATTTTTTAAAACCATTTTCGAGATAAACAGTTTGGTGCTCACCATGGGGATAAAGATAATAGTGATTGTTTTGGTGCTAGTTTTCTGATAACACAAGTTATTCTTCACACTTTTTCTTGTCCAAAGATTCTTTGATTCCAGTTAAGGAATGTCTAACTCAGCAAACACACCTGTAAACGACGATCTTGGTTTCCATGGAGAAAATAGTGCAACGGCTCCAAGGGTCGGCGTGCCACCGCTAAACCATGGGGTAACACCAGCACCAAACCCTGTCGACGTAGGTTCATATATTTCTTTGCACGTCGATTTGGGTACTGATATTGAAGGAAGTATACGCAGAGGGACCAACCTGACGCACAAGGGACACAAGCTCGAGAAGAAAGAGAAGGTAGTCTACAAGTAATCTTTGAAATGTTGCAAGCACAACAAATAGCTATCGCTCAATTACAGAGTCAGCAAAAGACTCTGAGCACAGCAGGACCGGAAATAGCCCCTCGAGTTGAGCCAGCACCAGAAAGATCGAGCAATAATGGGTCAGGAACTAACCCCACCATCATGAGGATGCTCGAGGAACTCACTAAAAGGGTCGAGTCGGGAGAAATGAAGATAGAGTATAATGACAAGAAAGTAGAAACCTACAATTCAAGAGTCGACCAAATCCCGGGAGCACCCCCATTTTGAAGGGAGTTGATTCGAGGAAGTTCGTGAAGAAGCCATTCCCACCAAGTGCGGCTCCGAATCCCATTCCGAAGAAGTTCAGGATGCCCGACATCCCAAAGTACAACGGGACCACATATCCCAACGAGCTATTACCACATATACTTGTGGTATAAAAGGAAATGATTTAAAGGACGACGAGATCGAGTCTGCCCTGTTAAAGAAATTTGGAGAAACCTTATCCAAGGGGGCCATGATGTGGTATCATAACCTACCCCCGAATTCACTAGATTCGTTTGCCATGTTGGCAGACTCATTTGTAAAGGCACATGCTGGTGCCATAAAAGTGGCTACACGGAATTTTGATGTGTTCAAAATCAAAAAAAAAGAGAACGAGATGCTTAGGGAGCTCGTATCCCGTTTCTAGATGGGGTGAACGGAGTTACCGCCGGTCTCCAATGACTGGGCAGTACAAGCCTTCACTCAGGGATTGAATGAATGAAGCTCGATAGCTTTGAAGCAGCTGAAGCAAAATTTGATCGAGTATCCTGTCGTAACTTGGGCGGATGTGCACAAAAGGTATATCTAAAATCAGGGTCGAGGTGACCAATTGGGAGCCCCCTCGGGCTCAGTATATCCTATCAGGATATTAACAAAAGAATCAAGGAATGCAGAAAGGGAGCCAATACCGAACAAGGAAAGATACCAACCCTATGTTGAAGACCGAAGAGACGCTTCGAGGTGCAATATACCTCGAAATGATCAAAGGATGGATCGAGGCCAAAGTTCTCGGGGACTCATGCACAAAATCGGGTTCGATAGGCATATGGGGCTGTTGGAGGCACCCCAATTGTCAGAGTATAATTTCAACATCGATGCCTCAGACATCGTATCAGCCATAGGCAAGATCAAAGATACCAGGTGGCCCAAGCCCATACAATCAGATCCTTCCCAGAGGAACCCCAACTTATTGTGCAAATACCATGGCACTCACGGTCATAGGACCGAGGATTACAGACAACTTCGAGAGGAGGTAGCCCGTTTGTTCAACAAAGGGCACCTTCGAGAGTTCCTCAGCGACCGACCCAAGAACCATTTTCGAGAGAGAGATGCAAACAAGAAGAATGAGCAAGAGGAGCCGCAACATGTCATTAATATGATCATCGGAGGAATAGATGTCTCACAGGGACCCATATTCAAACGAACAAAAGTATCCATCCCGAGGATACCCTCACATTCAGCGAAGAAGACATCGAGGCCTTATCTCAGCCTAATAATGATGCACTGGTAATTTTTTTCATTTTAAATAAAGTTCAAGTTAAACGTGTGCTCGTGGATCCTGGTAGTTCGGCCAATATAATCAAGTCAAAGGTCGTGGAGCAGCTCAGGCTGCTCGACCAAATCATACCCCCTTCTCGAGTCTTGAATGGGTTCAACATGGCGAGTGAAACAATGAAGGGAGAAATCATCCTCCCAGTCAATGTGGCTGGGACCATACAAGCCACCAAATTTCATGTCATCGAAGGCGACATGATGTACAATGCCTTTCTTGGAAGGCCATGGATACATAACATGAGAGCAGTACCATCAACCCTTTTATCAAATGATAAGGTTTCCAACAAAAGATGGCATGAAAACGGTGTATGGAGAGCAGCATGCAGCCAAATAGATGTTCGTAGTGCATGAATTGGCACCGGTATCGGCTCCATCTACCTCGGAGGAATCAAAAAGCGAACAAGTAGACAAATAGCAATCACAGCACATACCCTCGATTGAGCCCGAGGGACAGATGATCGATGGACAAGTGGTTTAGGATGGAGAAGAAGACTTCCTCACCCTCGAGCCTTCGTCGCCCCTGAGGAATCGGATGCAACGAAGTCCACTATCGAAGAACTCGAGCAGGCAGTATTAATCGAACATCTCCCATAACAAAAGGTATACCTGGGAACAGGACTAACCCCCGAACTCAGGAAAAAACTTATTCAATTTCTTATTAATAACATTGATTTCTTCACTTGGTCCTATTTAAATATGACAGGGATCCCACTGGAGGTAACCACCCATCGACTGAGTGTCGATCCCAGGTTCAAACCAGTGAAGCAAAAAAGGAGGCCTCAATCCGAGATAAAGCATACGTTCGTCAAAGATAAGGTAACTAAGCTTCTTAAAATAGGATCCATTAGGGAGGTAAAATACCCCGAACGGCTAGCTAATGTAGTAGTAGTCCCTAAAAAGGGAAATAAACTGAGAATGTGTGTAGATTACAAAGATTTGAACAAAGCATGCCCTAAAGATTCTTTCCCACTGCTAAACATCGACCGTCTAATCAATGCTACGGCCGGCCACGAGATCCTTACTTTTCTCGACGCTTACCCCGGGTACAATCAAATTCAAATGAACCGGTGGACCAGGAAAAGACTTGTTTATCACGAAGTATGGCACATATTGCTATAATGTAATGCCCTTCGGGCTAAAGAATGCAGGAGATATATACCAACACCTAGTTAATAAGATGTTCGAACATCAAATATGCAAGTCTATGGAAGTTTAAATTGATGACATGTTAGTTAAGTCCCTGCACGCAGAGGACCATTTAACTAATTTACAGGAAATGTTCGATAGTCTAAGAAGATACAACATGAAGCTCAACCCCGAGAAATGCGCTTTTGGAGTCGGCTCGGGCAAATTTTTAGGTTTTATGGCGTCGAACAGGGAGATCGATATCAACCCCGACAAAATCAAAGCCATCGAAATGATCACCATGGTAAACAATGTGAAAGTGGTACAGCGACTGACCGGGCGGATAACAACCTTAGGCCGATTCATGTCGAGGTCATCAGATCGGAATCATCACTTTTTCTCCCTTCTCAAGAAGAAAAACAATTTCGAGTGGACTCCGGAATGCCAACAGGCCTTGGAAGAATTAAAACGGTATCTCTCGAGCCCACCTTTGCTCCATACCCCGAAGGAGGATGAAACACTATACTTGTATTTGGCCGTGTCCGAAGTTACGGTAAGTGGCGTGTTGGTTTGAGAAGAACAAGGTACGCAATTCCCTATTTATTACATAAGTCGGACCCTGGGAGATTCTGAAGCCAGGTATCCACACTAAGAAAAATTAGCTCTTGCATTAGTAAGTGCATCTAGAAAGTTGAAACCATACTTTCAATGTCATCCTATATGTGTTTTAACTACATATCCACTTCGAAACATCTTGCGTAAGCCCAAATTATCGGGCCGATTGGCCGAATGGGCCATCGAACTTGGAGGGTACGATATCGAAAATTGACTTTACGCCTACCTTCGTGCACGAAGTAGAAAAAGAACTCTTATTAAAAACAAGCACATCATCGGGGATATGGACCCTCTTCACTGGCGGCCTCGAATGTGAAAGGGTCCGGGCTCGGTATAGTTCTAAAACCGCCTACGGGCGGCATAATTAGGCAACATAAAAGCTTCGAAGTTGACTAACAATGAGTCTGAGTATGAGGCCATGATTGCAGGTCTCGAACTATCCAAGGGCCTATGAGCAGAGGTCATAGAGGCAAAATGTGACTCTCTTTTGGTAGTTAACCAAGTAAATGGAAGCTTCAAAGTTTGAGAAGATAGAATGCAAAGATACTTAGACAAGATTCAAGTGACATTGCATCACTTCAAAGAGTAGACCTTGGTCGACGTACCTCGAGAACAGAATAGCGAGGCCGATGCACTAGACAACTTGGGATCCTCGATTGAAGAAGATGACATAATACTGGGGACTGACGTAAAACTATCAAAGTCGGTGATCGAAGAAGGCCATGTAGAGATAAACTCAACAAGTCTGACATGGGATTGGAGAAACAAGTACATCGACTACTTTAAACATGGGAAGCTCCCAACAAACCCAAAGGAATCGAGGGCCCTTCGAGCCAAAGCATCCTGATTTTCACTCGATGAGAATGGAACACTGTACATAAGAACCTTCGATGGACCACTAGCAGTGTTCTTGGGACCGGGGGACACCGACTATGTGCTATGAGAAATCCACGAAGGCACTTGTGGAAACCTCTCAGTTGCTGATTCTTTAGTTCGAAAGGTAATCAGAGCGGGGTATTACTGGGGTAGCATGGAAAAGGACTCCAAGGAGTTCGTTCGAAGATGTAACAAATGTCGAAGATTCACATTGATGATACATCAACCTGGTGAACAGCTACACTCAGTCCTATCCCCGTGGCCATTCATGAAATAGGGGATGGACATCGTCGACCCCCTACCGATGGCACCAGGTAAAGCTAGATTTATCTATTTTATGACTGACTACTTCTCAAAATGGGTAGAAGCGCATGCCTTCAAGAAGATAAGAGAAAAGAAGTCATCGATTTCATATGGGACCACATCATTTGACGATTCAGGATCCTCTCTGAGATTGTGTGATAATGGGAAGCAGTTCATTGGCAACAAGGTGACAAAATTCCTCGAGGATCATAAAATCAAAAGGATTCTATCAACGCTTTACCACCCAAGTGAGAATGGTCAAGCCGAATCCACAAAAAAAAAATCATTCAAAACTTAAAGAAGAAGTTAGAGAATGCGAAGGGGAAGTGGAGAGAAGTGTTGCCTGAAGTACTATGGGCATATCGAACAACTTCGAAGTCAAGTACAGGGGGGAACCCGTTCTCTTTGATATATGGGTCCGAAGCATTGATACCAGTCGGAGTAGGGTAATCGAGCGTCAGATTTCAGCATGCCACCGAGGACTCAAACAATGAGGCCATGAGCACCTCCTTCGAGCTATTATATGAAAAGCGTGAGGCCGCAGTAGTTCGAATGGCCGCTCAAAAATAAAGAGTCGAAAGGATTACAACAGAAGAACAAACCTTCGATATTTCGGAGTCGGGGACTTAGTCCTAAGGAAATTCACCCTCAACACTCGAAACCCAAATGAAGGAAAGCTAGTCCCTAGTTGGGAAGGACCGCACCGCGTCCTCAGAATAATAGGCAAAGGGTCCTACAAACTTAGCACAATGGAAGGAGAGAAACTGCCAATCAATTGGAACATATCGATGCTGAAACGTTATTATTGCTAAGGTATAACCTTCTCCTTTTTCATTTATATTTCATACTAACTTGTTGCAGGTGTTCGATTGAGAGGAGTCGAAGCACCCTTCAGCTCGAAGACCTTGGGTTTTAAAGCATGTGTTGCACTCTTTTTCCCTTAGGTCGGGTTTTATCCCAAATGGGTTTTACCGGCAAGGTTTTTAACGAGGCAACATCTATATGCTACCTAAGGAAAACTCAGCAAATATTCAAGGCTTCTTTTTCAATCAACCTCGAATACTAGGGGGCATCACCCTCGGAGGTCACCTTTTCGAAGAAAACAAGTTATGCCAAATAGGGCCTCGATAGGAGAATGATGTAATGGACCAAACGGTCAAATGAATCGTGTCCATGTAGAATAGTCGAGCCCCCGAGGGAAAAAAACATGTACGCATTATTTGAAGAAGCATTCTTATTTATCAAAACACTTTGTGCCTAAAAGAAGCTTAATGTTTTCACATGAAACGACTCAAGGGCTAAATACTCTTGAACACTTGGGGACTGCCACCGACGATAAACTTATCGATTCATCAAAGACTCGGACTTGTAAGACCTCGATGAGGCAATATCGAATCATAAGACCTCAATGAGGCAACATCAAACTTATAAGACCTCAACGAGGCATACTCAAACTTATAATACCTCAAAGGAACACCCCTGATATTAAGGCCAAGGTTATATATTTCCTGTTGTAAGACCCCTAAAAAGGCATACCCTCGATGTTAAGGCCAAGGTCATCTCACCCGGGGACTAAAGGCTACGGCCAAATATAAAGACTACGATCATATGAAAAGGCTACGGCCGAAATAATGCGGATCGGAGACTTCCGATTTCTGCCATAAAACTAAAGGCCTCAAATATTTCAAAAAACCGGTTAAATCAGGCTACTCTCGGCAGTAAAGGGGCTTCGATAATATCATCTCTGAACAATGTAAAGGCTTCGAGAAAATCAGCCTACGAGAGAACCTCACGAGGTACTCAATTATCATCGCACATCGACTTTTATCGAGGTTCCTATCAATCGAACCATCGAAAAGTCGAACGAGTATAAAAACATGCCAAGACATAAATAAATTTTTAAAAGTCTTTAGCCAGAATGGGGGAAAATTATAACCATCTTAGAGGTCAAATTGACCCAATCTAAAAAGATCCTAAGGGCCGATTTGGAAGAGCCTAAGGGCCGAATTGAGAAGAGCCTAAGGGCCGATTTCTTAAAGCCTAAGGGTCGATACCTAAAGGAACTTAAAGGCCGAAGTGCATTGTGCTCGAGACATCACCTAGTTTGAATTCAAAATTCATGAGCTAAAGATTAGCTCGAAGATCGGACCCTAAGTGATCACCTATTACCGATCGTTGAATCAAACACGAAACCTAAGGGTTTTATATTCTAAGTCCAATACATCGGACTGATCACCAAAATGACGAAGGCAAGGAAGAAATTAACTCAGAAACAAAACAAAGATTTATGTATATCAAGATAATGGTACAAAAGTACATTTACAATACTCTCATATGGAGCCCTTTACAAAAATCAAAGAAGACCTAATCTACCGTCGGGGACTTTGCCTTTACCCCTTTGAGGATTTTGTCTTCGTCCACCCCCTCGGGACCAACCTCCTCGTCAGCCTCTTCTTCATCATCCTCAACATCGGTTTCATCATTTGAAGAAAGGAGAAACTTGGCACCAATCTTGTCTACCCTGGACTGCTCTATCTCCTCGGAGAGATCGAAGCCCTTGGCATGGATCTCCTCGAGGGTTTCCCTCCAGGATCTGCATCGGATATAGTCGTTGCTTCTCTTCTCTCGCTCGGAGGCCCTCCTCAACTCCATTTGAGCACCAGTAGCATCTTTCAAATAGATGGCTACCATCTTGTCAGCTTTGGCTTATATCTCATTGGCTTCGGCTCGGGCTTCCACAACCTCGGTCTTCGCCTTCGTGAGATCAGTCTCGAGTTCGGTTATCCTGCCCGCTTGAACTGAATTGCTCTCTCAAGTGTTATGAAGTTGAATTTCGAGAGCAGACACTTTTGCGAATGCATCTTTTTTGGTCGCATCGAGGACGTCCATCTTTGCCTTCCATTCATTTTATTCGGAGTTGACTTGGGCGACCTCGCCCTGAAGACATTCCAGCATTTCTACCTTCTGCTACAACTGAGTCATTGAAGTGTTAGCCTCCGAAGACGGGAGAAGGAGCCCGTATTTTTTCAAAACAGAAGTTACCTGCTTCTCTAGCTTTTTCTCACACACACGTGCTCTGTCCGACTCAAATCGAAGATGCCTCAACTCCTTTTTTTTTGTCACATAGAAGCTTGAGAGACTTCTCCTCATTCGAGGACCTATGCAACTCGGCCTCACAACGACGTAGCTCATCCTTAAATTTGTCGAAGGCCTACAGAAAGAAAAGTTTGTTTAGACAAAGGAAGAAAGTATGAGGTTAGAAAGATTACAATACTATTAAAAACTCACGATTGAGCAAAGCCGTTGAGCCTCCTCAAAGATCGAGTTTGCATCTGCTGGTTCAGCCTCATCGACCCTAGTGAAGCAACCTTGGAAGGGGTCGTTCTCACTCGGGACTCCGCCTAACTCGAGCGTCTTCAGGCCCCGAGCATCTGTAATGGTATCTTCAGAGAAAGATGGAAATGATGGTGAGTGACCTACTGTCACGACCTCGGGGAAATTAGCCGAGGCGCTCTAATCGGGCCTAGGTGCTTCGACTCTTATTCTCTTTGAAGTGTTCCCCGAAGTCTGAGAAGCAACCGACAAGTCGGGAGACGAAGGGCCTTCATCCTTGTTCTTCTTTTGATCTCCTCCGCCAAGGGCTTCGATTGCTGAGGGCTTAACTGCCTCGGAAGGTTTTCTGGTTCGAGTCACCAACATCGAACCCTCTATCTCATTGTCATCATCGCCCACGGATCGGCAGGTAAGATCAAAATCCTCGTTGATGACCGCATTCTTCTTGTGCCTCCGAGCATGCTCCATTTTGCTTTGAACATCCTTGCCCTTCGAGGGTCTTTTTCTCTTATTGTCTTTATTCAGGCTCGGAACCGAGGTTTCTTCTTCCTTCCCGGGCAGGGGCGGCCTTATCTCAGAAGACTCGCTAATACCTGCGACCAAGAAGTTAGATCATATGAAAAAGGGTATTTTTACTAAGGAAGAAGCAATGTAACACGTATCGTGGTGCTTCGCCTCCCATTTTCCCTTCGACAAATCCCGCCACTTGGGCTTGTCATATGTCGAAGTAGATGCCAATTTGTGAACCCAGTCCGCAAGATCGAGGACCGCGTTGGGCATCCACGGGACTGCTGGGAGAGGAATAAAAGGAACGGTTATATGAAGTTTAGCAAAATTTATGAGAGGGAAATAAAGCACAACATTCTACTTATGTGTGAAGTTCCATTTCTCGGGGAATGGTAGGAACTCCAAGGGTATGACGTCGATGGTCCTCACTCGGATGAATTGGCTCATCCAGCCTCGATCCTTGTCCTCGTCGTTACTATTAAAGAAGGACTTGGTGGACCGGAATTGAAGCTTGATTAGAACTCAAAAATGCTGAGGTCAATACAATCGAATGAGGTGGTTGAGGTGAACTCAATCTCAGCTTTTTCAGCAAAAAACCTCGTCATTAGCACGATCCACCAGAAGGACGGATGGATCTGGTCCAGGGTAACCTGGTACCTTTGGCAAAACTCGAGCACGAGTGGATCGAGGGGACCTAATGTAAAGGGATATGTATACACGGTCAGAAATTCCTTTACGTAGGTTGAAATATCCTCTTCACGAGAAGGTATTTGCAGAACGACCTATTCCCCCTATTTGCACTCTCTCCTCACAATTTCGAGGTGTCTCTCCTCGATTGATCTTATATACCTCGAGGCGTGTTCTCTACGACAAGGGACATCGGGGGGTTTTTCTATGGTAAAGTCCTTCTTCAAGGAAAAGCTGCTCGGAATGAGATCGTTAAGCGTCGGCGATTTGCCACCGACCCGATGGGAAATAGAAGTGGAGGTTCCTTCTTTTTGAGGAACATATTTGGGTGTTTTAGTCATAATTTCTTTTAAAAAGGAAGTATAAGATGAAAACACCAACAGAACTTTGAATTGATTTGGTAGAAGAAAATGGTTGCTGCAGAATTATAAAGTTCTTGATGAGGAAAGGGAAGTTATAGAAGAAAAAGGTTGTTGCAGAATTGAAAAGTTCTTAATGAGGAAAGGGAAGCAAGTATATATAGGAGAAAAAAGGCGATTGTTCATTGATATTGATGGCCAACCACCCCTGACAACCAATTATAGCTTTTGGGGAAGAGAACCGACAGCTCGCTTCAGTCATTTCAGCGCTTACGTCATAGGAGTGATGTCATCATAAAGAGAATCGAAGGGTTGAGAATTCAAAATCGTTTCTTTTCATTTCATTCTAAGAAACGCGGGGACTATCTGTATACGGCCGAAATCGGAGGAGTCCGATTTCGAGGTTAATAGTGCGCCGAGCACGGGATCGAAGGGTTCGAAGTAAAGTTTGAATAGATCCCGGAGCATACACTTCGAGAAGGTACATCAAGGACCCATCACGGATTACCTTGAAGCAATATAAAATCAATGATCGTCGTGAAAAGGCAGGAAATTCCCAAGGGCACGTGGTTAGAGCTGATAAGGTCTGCCAGAGATAGTAAAACTTCGTACTAAACTGTTATACAGTTGTACCAATAGGATTCTTTTTCATAATTAGACATGTACCATATTAGGGTTTTCCCCTCCTATATAAATGGGACCCCAATCATTTGTAATGACATGAAAATTCACTGCTATAAAATATTCTACTCTGCTTTTCTCGTTTACTGTGCTCAAGTTTATTCTTTAACCCTATCGTTCTTCATTTATTGTTCATACTTTATTGCCACTAAGCTAGTCTCGAGGCGCTGGAATCACCTTGCTCGAGGCCCTCGTTCCTTTAGCAACATTGGTTTGGCTATCACATTCTCCTCACTTACACTTATCATTTCTTGATTATCTACTAGTATTGAAATAAATCAAATAATTTTAGAATAAAAAATCAAGTATAATTGTTAAAACCATTTTCGAGGTAAACAGAATTAAAGACCAATTTTAAATCAGAGTCAATGGTCGAATCAACAGTATCCGAGGCCTCTCAAGATCGACCTCGAATACTGTTGATACCCAATTTTTCCTCAATTTACCTTCAAAATCAAGTTCCATAACAATTGGTATTTTCCCATAATTTTCTCATATTTTTATAAATTTATTTCTAATTTATCCAGTATTTTTTATCTCTAATAATTAATTATAAATTATATTACAAATAATTTCAAATACATCTCTTGACTTAATACATTATTTTCAGCCTTGTTAAGATCAAATTATTTCATAATCAGTCAAATTGGCACCTTTTGGCTATAATTGCAATAATTTTGCAATTATAGCCTAACCATATATTTTATGTTATTTCTATCCAATAATTGGTCATTTATATTTTTAAATACTGATTAACCATTTTTATTTTATTTCTTAATCACCAATTTCATTCTTCTGATTATTAGTTATTTTAACTAATTTTAATTGAGCATTTAACATTTTAATTGAGTATTTAACAGCTAGCCACATTTTATTTAAATTCTAGCCCCAATTAAACCCAAACCCACCTGATTAAATTGGCCCAAACACCCCAGCCCAGAACTAGAATTCTACCTGGCCCAACCCTGGATCAATCTGAGTCGTTGATCAAATTCGATCAACGGCCCAGATTTTTGTTACCTTAATTAACCTAGGCTACCCCCCGACCCCTCTCATTCTCATCGGCCCCTCATCTCTCTAACTCTTTCTCTCTCTCTCTCTCTCTCTAGTCTCTTCTAGAGACTTCCTGTCTCTTCAGATTCCGATGGAACTCTTCATCTTCTCCGGCCATCCCTTCGCCGGAAACCTCGAAACCTTCACCACCCTCTGCTCATATGGTTTCTTTATGCTGGTAATGTTCCCTAAGGTCCTCGAGGGGCGAGGACCCGTCTGTTCACACCCATGGTGTTCCTGCTTACCCCAAGCCTCCAAGGCTTTGATTTCGAGCGAGGTCTGTGACCTTTGAGGATGAGCCACTGATATTTGAGGTTTTTCTCATCTTCTCTGAGATTTTCTTTGAAACCCTAATGTTTGAAACTTTCGATTCCTTCAGATCTACAATAGATCTATGCATATTACGAGTTATTATGATGTTTCCTTTAAAGATCTTCTATTTTTTCTAAACGGTTCTCTACTTTTAACTAGGGTTCCAAAACCCTTTTCAAAATGGTTTTCTTTGTCGATTTTTTAACACTATCTCATGATTTTCCCTCATATTTTTCATTATTGAAACTTTTTCCTTGTGGTGTAGTCAGTACATGTGTTCGATTGTCACGAATGGCTTGAATTTCTGGTGATATTACTCTATTTTTCCTATTAGGGTTTATGACTCTTCGTCTCTTTTATGTGTATCATGTCTACTCTGTTGATTCGTATTAGTATCTGTGTGAAACCCTAATTTTTTAGACATAAAACCCTGAAAACTACTGGTTTGCCTGCGTGTTCGCATATGTGCTTATGTTTCATTGATCTTTACTCTATGTTGTTTGTATTTGTTCCTTCCTGCCTCCCTGGCTCACATGATTCCTAATTTCATATGTTAGGGTTTCTGTGTTCTTGCTTAACAACCGTGTTGTTTCATGTTGATTCACTTCAATTAATATTATGCTTGCTCGAGTCCTTGATTCTGTGTTATTTGTCACTCAATTGTTGCCTGACTTATAGTTTTGCTTATAATGTGGTCATTCCTGCTATATATAAGAGTCTCTATTCACTAGTTGTTTGAATTTCTAATTCACTATTATTCGAAAAGCCCTACTGATCTCTCATGAGATATTCTTCTGATTTCCAACCCCTAACTTGTTTTCTTACCTTGATTTGTTACTGTGATTGATATTGCTTCCTTAATTGATATTTTTCCAAACCTAGTCTCAATTTCTTGCTTGATTTGGTTTGAAATTATTTTCTTACATGTCCTATGCATGGTAACTTTCCTTAATTATGCTTACCTACTAGTCGTTTGGGTTCAACCTTCGACTAAGGGATACTTAATTGCTTGTCATGAACACTGTTTTACCTTTTTTCCTTATTTGTTACTTACTGTTTGAATAACTCCTTAATTCAAGGGAGTACTTGGCTGGTTATGCCCTGATTGGTTCCCAGTCCCCTAATTATGGCTAATTTGATTCCTACCCTTATGTTCACCTAGTTTCAAACTATATATATATATATGTATATATACTCTATTCATTCCACACACACAGACACGAACTGATCTGTTCAACTCTCTCTCACACACAATTAAAAAACTCTCTCTCTCTTATGTGTTAGTTACTACTATTCTAAGTTAGCCGGCTGCAAGCCAAGGCTAACTATTGTGCATCTCCTACTTCCTGTTTGTGTTACTGCTTTCTTCACTTCACTGGTATGTTCTAATTCAGATTTCAGTTCTCAAACCAACATGTTTTTCTTGTTGTTGCAATTCACTGTGTTTCTAATTTGCTTTTACTTATTATTCTGTTATTCAACATGTAACTAGGATCCTGAACTCCCCTATGCATGTTAAGTTTATGCTTTGCTTGTCCATGACCAGCATGTTTTCTGTATACTTAGCACCTACTTCTTATGTGAATCTCCATGCCTAAGACTGGTACATTAGTTCAATCATGGTCTAAGTTGTTTGGTGTTAATCTAATCCGGCATTTTACAGTACCCCTGATCCTCTGAACCCTTAGGAGTTTCTGATTGCATTCCTATATGTGTTTCTGCCTGCTACATGTTTGCCCTTACATGCTTTGTATTTGTCCCTCAAATTCCATTAGCCCTGCTTGTGATTGTTGGACTATTCCTGGTCCTTTGTGTGATGTTGAACTTATATTCCAATCAAATTTCCCTCTTCAAAACTGTTTTTCTTACTTACGCTTTCTCAAAACTGTTTTCTTACTTACCCTTTTAAAAAATAAAAAGCACTCTCACATATATTCTTAGAAGTCTAAGTTCTGCCCCTTCTGTGTGAGCATTGCCTTGGGACCCTTGAGCTCCCTCTGAACTTTGACACATAGAGGTTGGCCATTCCACACTGCACTTACTCTGTTTTGGCCATGAAATCTGGGTGTGAGCACTTCACGGGATCCCTTGAAGTCCTTAGGGAACTCTGACACACCCGGATTATGAGAAGGTTGTGAAATAATACCTTGCAATGAGGACCTGGAGACTTGAGCCTATTCTGTAGGCTCCCTATATTTAACTTCTTATTTTTCTTCCGTTTCAATTGTGTAATTCATATTCAATGGTCTGTAATAATTAATTGTAAACAACTCTGGGGTCGGATAGAGAAAATGGATGGGTGATATGCATGTTGTAGTATAATTACGGGTAGAGACCATGCTTCTAGGTTTATTTTCTCTATGCGCAATAGCAGCCATGTTTAGGTACACCATGCCATGAAATAGATATCATGCTACTTAGGATTTATGTGTATTCAAAATCTCATCTACGCTTAGAAATCCTGCCTATAGGATAAATTAACTGCAATCATGTCTCATCATGCTATACACGTAGAGATCATGTTTTAGCTAAACAACGATTAAAATCTGTCACCTATGTTATTCCTGAAACTGTGCATAATGTTGTGATTCTATGTGCATTTAAAAATCATGTTTAAGTTATTATGCATCATGCTGCATTAGATAGAATGTTATAGGATCGTATCTATTTAACTGCACTTAGTCTAAATACTGATATCTAAAACAATTCCTTGTTCTAAACAACTGGTAATTAGTCCTTGTACATCTTCAACACCTAGAATTGCATGTTATTCGACGCCTAGGCAAGCCTTAGGTAATTAACTTAAAAAAATAAAATCAGAACTATCTTTGTGATCATGTTTAACTAGCAACATGCTTAAAACTAGCAGGCAAGCATGATTAAGACTTCTTCTCTGAGTTATGCAATAAATCTGTCTTTGCGTTATCACCTAGATACCATGCTTTAGGATTCTGAATTAATATGGACTTTAGTTGTGTATGAGACATGCTGCTTATGTGTACTGTGTGTGGAAGAATACTTGAGCCTTTATCTGCTTTCTATGCTTTCCTTTATCTGCAGTCCTACTTGTTTTGTTATCTGTCGCCCTAGAATTTTACCTTTAAAACCTGAGGGTCTGCCTAGAACCTCCCTTTAGGATAGGAGTCATAATTTCCTCCGGGACTGATAGGAAGGGACGGGTAACAACATGCAATAGAGGTCGAGACCAATACTCACTTTTAATAACCTTACGAGGTGAGAAGGGTAGAATATGGATATGATGACCCGTGCGCTAATACCACGTGTAGCCTCTCTTCGAGGAGTGATTACCGGGTATTGCATTGATGTGATCCATATTTTTATAAACCTAGGACACCTTTTATATGCTTAGCTCGTAGCTAGGACACCTGATCTGATACTGATTGGTCTAAGGTGGACATACCCTTACGTCCCTCTTCGAGTTATGAGGCAAGCAGGAAGGAAGCAAGTCATCCCTAGGGTCGAGAAGATGAGCCATCTTCGAGCTGACTTTCAAAATAATGACAGTCCTCACAAGTGACAAGCTCAGCACATGTGGCACCGCAAGGTTATGCTTGAGAAAGACACCTTCGAGCCAGACAAGTATCATGTCGGTTGTACCCCTTTCTATCTTGGTTGGTTAGAAGAGGATCTGGGTGGTCAGAGCAAGTCGGGGTACGTCCAAGGTCACAGGGTTATAGATGAAAGGGCTGAGGCACAAGTCAAATACAACCAACTACGCAAAAAGATCTAGGAAAGTGAGGATGACCACCACAAGATACATGAGTCCAACAAAAAACTGATCGAGGAATGGAAGGACATGGCTATCAATGCCAACAAGCGGTTGGGGTACTTGGAACGAGGTATAGTCGAGCTGGAAGAAAAGTTCATCAAAAGAGTTGAAGATTGTCAAAAGGCTGAGGGAGCTGCAGGGGGATACCTAGCCAGAACCTACCNCGAAGAAAAGTTCATCAAAAGAGTTAAAGATTGTCAAAAGGCTGAGGGAGCTGCAAGGGGATACCTAGCAAGAATTTACCTTTTTCTAGGACTTCGTGAGCTGGGAAAACTGTACAATGAAAGCCAGAATGCCGAGTCTAGGGAAGGTCCTTCTGGGACCAAGTAGATAGGAGTGTCTTTTATTTTCTATCAATGTAATAAGGCCAACGACCATTAGTGACTTTTATTTTTCGTCTGTCATTTTGGGATTTGTCCATTTTTCTTATCAATAAAATGAGGCATTTAGCATTTTAAGTTCTCCAAATCAATTTGTCTCTAGGCCTACCTCGAGCACAAAGAGGTTCCCAACTTATGACGTGCTTTCATTTCCGCATTATATGTTTAAATACTGCCATACTATTTTCATGATCCTCACTGACTTGGTTACTCCCCTCCCCAAAGGTTAGTTCGTGCATTCTGGCATCATCAGCCTATCACACCAGATCCAAGGGCCCTCCACATACTCCTCCCCCTAGTCCTCCTAAGGGCAAAGACAAAGGAAAAAGTAAGATGGAAGAGTCCAGCGACACCAGAAAGGAGAATGTGATTGAACGGGTAGAGGCCACTGATGGCCGAGGTATTCAGGTCCTGCATGAGAACATGTCACCACTTGAACAGAAATTGTTGAAGTTTCATGAAGAACTCGATCAAGTCCGGAATTTGGCAAATTTTTCATTTTACCTCAACGTCCTCGATGTCAACCTTCCAAATTCTCAAAACCCCGCACCTCCACAAAATATCCCAAAACAGCAAAATTATCCCGCACCTCACCATCACGCCACTCCCCTAAAGAACCAAACTCTCCCGACACAGTGCAATGCTTGCAACACCTCAAATAACACTGCACTACTCATCCCATAACCCAAAACCCCACAAAAGACCATTTCCACACCTATAACAATCCCATTTATGTGGAAACCATGAACACTCCACTCCGCCTATCCCACAGGCGTCCGAGTTTGACGAAATGGATTTACTTATCAGGAACCTGGCCGAAGAGCTTAGGAAGCTGACCAGCCGAGTCCAGGGTGTTGAAGGAACCAAGGGGATTGAAGGGTTTAATTATGAAGACCTTTGTATACAACCTGATGTCGAACTGCCCGAGGGGTACAAACCTCCAAAGTTCGAAATATTTGACGGTACCGGTGATCCGAGAGTCCATCTGAGGACCTATTGCGACAAATTTGTTGGCGTGGGAAAGGATGAAAGAATTCGCATGAAGCTGTTCATGAGGAGTTTGAAGGGAGACGCACTATCTTGGTACATCGGCCAAGACCCCAAGAAATGGTCAAACTGGGTGAGCATGGCGTCTGATTTTATGGACAGGTTTAGATTCAAAACAGAGAAGGCACTAGATGTGTTCTACATTTAAAATTTGAAGAAGAAACCTACAGAAACCTTTCGCGAGTATGCTACTCGCTGGAGGTCCAAAGCCGCTAAATTCAGACCTGCTCTAGATGAAGAAAAAATGAACAAGTTCTTTGTCCGGGCTCAGGACCCGCAATATGATGAACGGTTAATGATGCTTGAAGGCCACAAGTTCTCTGACATTATCAAATTGGGTGAGTGGATTGAAGAAGGTATTAAAAGCAGTATGGTTACAAATTTTGAAGCCTTGCAAGCCACTAACAAGGCTCTACACTTCGGTGGTGTGTCTAAGAAGAGAGACGTTGGAGCCGTAATGGTTGCACAAAGAACCAAGTCCCCACTCAAATACCAAACCTATCTGACACCTCCACTTACATATAATCCAACCCCGAATTACCAAGAACCCTCACCAAATTACCAAACTCCACCACCTTCCTACCAAGCTCTACCACCCACATATCAACCTACTTTGCCCAGATATTCACAACCCACTCCTATCTACCACACTTATAATTCCCATCCATCCCATTACCAATCACCCCCTGCATGCCAAAACTTCCCTAGACCTCGTCCCAATTTTTAATGCCGCCCTTCAAAGAAATACACCGTCATAGCCGAGCCCATTGACCAGCTGTATGAGAAGCTCAAAGCTGCTGGTTATGTCACACCTATCCCTGCTTCCACCCCTGAGAACCCTTCTCAGTGGGTTAACCCAAACAAATCCTGTGCATACTATTCCGACATGAAGGGACATACCACCGAAGAATGCCGCCCTCTGAAGGACAAAATACAGGCTCTCATTGACAACAAGATTATTGTGGCAAAATACCCCGCTCAAAATATCTGCGACAATTCTCTGCCAGACCATAAGGGTAGAGGTATCCATATGATTGAAATAGAAGATGATTGGGATCCCGAGGGGTCAATTGGGTTGATCACAAAAGGAGATAACCCGAAGAAACCCGCAGTCACTCTCAAACAATAATAGTCCAGATTCAGCCATCAGAGGCCGCTGAGGTGAATATGTCTATACCATTTGAGTTTGAAGCAGCGCCACCTACAAAGTCACCAGTGCCAATTGAAGTTGAGTTTGTATCTCCAGCAAATGCACCACCATCATTCGAGGTCATAGTCTTTCCACCCCGAACACATATTCCGTTTGAATTAAAGATGGGTGCACCAATTCCGGTGGCAATGTCAACCATTCCACCATTCTATTCAAACGCTATCCCTTGGGACTACACAGCCGAGGCGAAGAGGAAACACAAGGTCAGGTATAAGGAAGCTGTCGCAGCACAGGGTATGATGAGAACTGGTAGGGTCTACACCCCTGAGCATCTGGCCGAGTCAAGCAAGCAGGCTGCCAACCGGACTCCCCTTATCGAAATAAGTCCCGATTAACCTTTGGAGAAAGGTACAGACTAAGGAGTATTCTGTCATCGACCAGCTGAACAAGACACCGACACATATATCCATCCTTTCTCTGCTGCAGGATTCCGAAACACACAGAAATGCTTTGTTGAAAGTGTTGAGTAAAGCATATGTGCCAAACAACATCACTAGTGGGGAAATGGCCAATATAGTAGGCCACGTACTGGAGAGTCATAAAATCACTTTTCATGAGGACGAGCTACCACTTGAAGGATTGGGGCACAACAAAGCACTGCACATCACAGTGCAATGCGAAGATCATTTCATCACAAGAATCTTGATCGATGGAGGTTCCAACCTTAACATATGTCAGTTGATAACACTCAAGAAATTGGGTAAAGGGATACATGAGATAAGGGATGGGGAAATCAATGTGAAAGAATTTGATGGTTCTCAGAGGTCCACCATGGGGGATATCAGTCTATGTCTGCAGATGGGACCAACTTGGTTCGAAGTGTATTTCCAGGTGATAGATGTGCGAGCATCCTACAACCTGTCGTTGGGACGACCTTGGATTCATGTTTCTGGGGCCGTAGCATCAACGATACATCAGGCAGTAAAATTTGAGTGCAATCACCAAGAGGTGATTATTCATGGTAACGGTAGCAACCCCATTTATAGTCATCAAACTATTCCGGTGATTGACGGAAAAAGGAAGATATGCGGAGGAACTTACTACCACATTGAACGGGTCAATGCTATCGACAAGGACAAGTGGTGGGACAACAAGATTGAGAGTATCCTTAACTGGAGAGGATATGAGCCAGGCAAAGGGCTCGGTAAGAACCTCCAAGGGATCACGAAGCCCATAAAGCTCAAGGAACATGGCACCACTTTCGGTCTGGGGTATGAGTATACTTGGCAAGAATTCAACGACTGGTCGCCACCTTGGCACAGTCCCTATTACCTTTTAGAGCAGCCGATACCTCATCTTGAGCAGACTTTCAAGCAGGCCGACACTATTTACGGTTCAAACGAGGAAGAAGCACTTGCAGTAATGAGGAGTTTGTTCCTAGAGAGGAAGATATAGATTGTTGTGTTGTTCTCGAGGGGGAGGGGGAGGAAGACCCTTCCATACAGACTGTAATCAAGAGGACATATCTCAAGAACTAGTCTATCAAGACGACCAAAGCCTGACGAGCCTCGGGGTAGCAAGGCTAAAACAAGCATTATTTACTAAATGATTTTCCTTTCCTGTATTTTCAATTTCCCCAATAAAGATCTTCGATGTTCAAAACAGTTATTCAATCTATCAAAGCATCTTCTAAATTTCTCTTATGAATCTGATATTTATTGCTATTGTTTTCTCTCATTACTTTATTTATACAGCATTACTATTACTTGTCTTGATGAACCGATGACTGTGACATGCAATGAGACAACGCAGCAAATGGACATTCATTCAGATGAAGATGACATACCTAACGAGATTGGCAAAGAAGTTGAGAACTTTGAGAACAGACCTAAGTCCAACCTGGATGAGACTGAAGTTATCAACTTGGGGGAATCAGAAAACGTTAAGGAGACTGGCATCAACATTCATTTGTCACCATTAGAGAATAAATAATACACAGAGTATCTAAGAGAATATGAGGACGTATTTGTATGGTCGTATGATGACATGATTGGTCTAAGTAATTCTATTGTGGCTCACAAACTGCCAACCAATCCAATGTGTCCACCAGTGAAATAAAAGCTCAGAAAGTTCAAACCCGACATGAGTTTGAAGATCAAAGAAGAAGTTACCAAGCATATCAACGCCAAAGTTCTCCGGATAGTGGAGTACCCGACATGGTTAGCCAACATTGTACCTGTTCTAAAGAAGGACGGGAAGTTCAGAGTCTGCGTTGACTACAGGATCTCAACTGGGCCAGTCTGAAAGACGACTTCCCCTTGCCGAATATACACATTTTTGATTGATAACTGTGCCAAGCATGAATTCCAGTCCTTTGTGGATTGCGTCGCTGGTTATCACCAGTTTTTGATGGATGAGGAAGATGCTGAGAAAAAAACGTTCATTACACAGTGGGGAGTGTATTGTTACAATATGTCTTATTACCGCCAAACTCAGGTTCCCTTGCACCAACAACATGGCCGAATATAAAGCCTGCATCTTGGGGCTTAATATGGCCATTGATATGAACGTTCATGAACTGTTAGTGATCGGTGATTCAGACTTATTGGTACATCAGGTACAAGGAGAATGGGAAACAAAGAATTCCAAGATACTTCCGTATTTGCACCACACACATGAGTTAAGAAGAGGTTCACAAAGATAGAGTTCCGGCACGTCCCCAGAATCCAGAATGAGTTCGCCGACACATTAGTTACTTTGTCCTCAATGATTCAACATCTGAACAAGAATTTCATTGTTTCTATTCCCATAAAAATCCATAATCAGCCATCTTACTGTGCTCATATCGAAGAAGAAGCAGATGGAAATCCTTGGTTTCATGACATCGATAAGTACTTGGCAAAAGGAGAATACCCCGAGCTTGCAAATTCCACTCAGAAACGCACACTTCGGAGATTGTCCAACAATTTCTTCCACAGCGGAGGAATCCTGTATAGGAGGACTCCCGATTTGGGGTTATTGAGGTGTGTTGACGCAAAAGAAGCATCAAAACTGCTGGATGAAATTCATGCTGGGACCTGTGGCCCACATATGACCGATTTTGATTTAGCCAAGAAAATACTCCGAGCTGATTACTTTTGGATGACTATGGAAACGAACTGCATCCAATATGTTTGGAAGTGCCACCGGTGCCAGATATATGGGGATATGATAAAAGTGCCTCCAAGTGAGCTCAATGAAACCATCTCACCATGGCCGTTTGCCGCTTGGGGTATGGGCGTTATTGGACCAATCGAGACTGTCGCTTCCAATGGCCACATGTTCATTCTGGTCGCCATTGACTACTTCACTAAGTGGGTTAAAGCAGCCTCCTACAAAGCAGTTACTAAGAAAGTCGTGGCCGACTTTGTCCGCGACCACATTGTTTGTCAGTTAGGAGTTCCAAAGTCAATCATCACCGGCAATGGTTCTAATCTCAAAAGTGACTTGATGAAAGAAATGTGTGAAACTTTAAGATCAAACACAAGAATTCCGCAACATACAGACCTTAGATGAATGGATCCGTAGAGGCCGCTAACAAAAACATTAAGAGGATACTAAGGAAGATGATAGAAGGACACAAGCAGTGGCATGAAAATTTATCATTCGCTTTATTTGGGTACCGCACCACTGTCCGCGCATCAACAGGGGCAACTCCCTATATGCTAGTTTATGGTACAGAGGCTGTAATTCCTGTTGAAGTGGAGATTCCGTCTCTAAGAATTATACAGGAAGTTGAGCTCAACGATGCAGAATGGCTAAGAAGCCGTTATGAGCAACTAGTCCTCATAGACGGAAAGAGAATTAATGTAGTATGTCATGGTCAACTATATCAGAACAGAATAGCCAGAGACTTCAACAAGAAAGTCAAGCCGAGACGATTCACACCAGGGCAACTAGTGTTAAAGAAAATCTTTCCGCATCAAGATGAAGCCAAGGGGAAGTTCTCTCCCAACTGGCAAGGTCCGTTCATGGTTTATAGAGTGCTGACAGGAGCATCACTCATACTTGCAGAAATGGTCGGAGAAGTTTGGTCGAAACCAATCAATTCAGATGCAGTCAAGGCTACTATATGTAATCTTTATGATTTCTCAGTGATGTTATTTGAACTACGCCTGACCTGATTCCCGTTTAAGAGGGGATACGTAGGCGGCCCTATGGGTTCGGTCACAATTCAATAATAATCTATTTTTCCCCGCAATTGGAAACTGGGGCAGAATTTTGAGGAAGATCCTCAAAATTCCAAAGCAAGTTCAGCTAGTCGTCGCGTGAGCAGTAGTCAGAGGCGTCCACCCAGCAAACTGGGGCAGAATTTTGAGGAGGACCCCCAAAATTCCGCAGCAGGAGAGGTCACAATGTCTCAAGCCGTGTCATGTCGTCGGTTCATCTAAAACTATTTTAGATTATATGCTTATATTATACTTTTACAAAACTATGCATATTTATTTTTGAAACAGCTTGTTTAGAAAACTCTACACAACGATATAGACAATATCATCATGACCAAGCGAACGAGTGAAGCAAGGCTAACGGGAATGTGAACTAAACTTCCCTTTACAGAACTCATGATTTTTCTTTGGATGCATGCACAAAGGTGGCAAAGGCCCCGAAAACATATTATCCACTCGAAGGACATATAATGCTCAGAGACATGCTCCTCAAACTCGTCACACATGACCAACACTTATTATCAGCACAAATAATACTTCATTATCACAATGCTCTACAGCAGTTAAACACCAACTAATTTCTGTTTTCATTCCTTAAATATTGCATAAGGCTACCTTTCTGCCTTCCGAGACTAAACCCTGTCTCCATCTGCATTCGCATATTGCATAATGCTACCTTTTTGCCTTCCGAGACTAAACACTATCTCCATCCGCATTCACATATTGCATAAGGCTGCCTCTCTTTCTTCTTAGACTAACTGCTGTCTCCATCTGCATTCGCATATTGCATAAGGCTACCTTTCTACCTTCCGAGACTAAACACTGTCTCCCATTTACATTTCAAAAGCAACCCCTATCTATATCATTCGCTTCCTTTCGGGCTAAGATCTGCCCTTTTAAATTCACAAGATTAAGCTCTGTCTTGTCAGCATCATGCTATTGCATCTTCATGAGTTGAAATATCGCCAACTTATCCAAAGGCGTCATTGTTCGGAGGCACCAGCTTCATGGCCCGAGAACACCATGTCATGGCCAGAGTATCCCTTTTTATCAGCTTGCATATCATTATTCAAAGGCATTATGGTTCAGAGGCACCATCTTCATCGCCCGAGAACATTATCTCATGGCCTACGAATCCTGCATCAAGTAATTCATGGCCCAGGGCATCATGGTCTAAGGACATCATCCTTAACCGTCCGAAGATAGCATTCATAGTCCAACGGGAATTTGCATCATGTTTAAATTACGTACGATATATGCTTGTTATTCATTTGCAGGTGATCCGGCTAGCAACATCCATCCAGGTAGGAGCGGTCCCGCTCCAGTTCTCCTAACTATCCCATAAGCCGCTTGATCACCCAACCCTGCACTTTGCGTCCGTCCCTGTAAAACTTCATCGGTATAGTTCACCGGTGGCTTCTGAACTACATAAGGCCTAATTCCTGTAAAACCAGGGATATGTAGGTAGCTCAGAAACCAGGGTGCGACCTAAATCCCTTCAAAACCATTTTTCTTGGTCAAAATTAGCCATCATATCTTTACATGACAACTCTTTCATCCTTCCTGGGTGAAGAGGGGTTTTTTCACTTAGGGTTTCTGAAACCTTTTCTTCAAACAATTTCTCAAAGTTCAAGTGATTTTTCTCATATGCTTAAACGTTTTATCATTTTTAATCATGATTTATTATGTTAAAACATTAGTTTTAACACTGTGTTCTAAATTCCTAGCATGTCTTTTTCTTTCGATTTGTATGTGTCTCTTTTTCCCATGGGTAATCCCTGTTTCTTTGTGATTATTGTTTCACTATGCTATTTGGTCTTTGATTCTGCTGCTTCTTGTGTGTTCACCCTGCTTGAATCATTATTATCTTGAATCCCTGAATGATTTTGAGTAGTACTATACTGATTTTTCATACGATATCCTCTGTTGATTCTGAATGTTTCCTTAGATACATGAGGCCTTCCCTTAATTAGTACCAATTTGGAATACCTGATTTCTCGTGTGGCTACTCTTTACTGATTTCCGACTACTTTCCTTGTTGTTTTTACAACTTTAAATCATTCAGTCACCTTATTTTGTGGTTGACTGCACTATTAATTGATTGTTACTATTATTTCCTTAATTGGACCCTAGGTACCCAGCCCTAATTACTTATGATGTACTTGCAATGTTTGAATTATTACCTTATACCCGCTATGTGAATTTTTTCTTTATTTGCCACCTCTTCCTTACCGTTTGAAATGACTCTCTTAATTAAGGGAAGACTTGGGCAGATTCTTATTTTTTTGATTCTGAGTTCTTATAATTACTGAACAAAATTGATTCCTTCCTTATTAAGCATGAACTGGTCCTTCTTGCCTTATTTTCTACCTGATCCTTACCGTTTGAATTAATTCCCTTAACTTAAGGGTGTACTTGCCTAAATTTCCCGATTGATTGATTCTGAATTCTTCAATTGTTATGCTAACATGATTCCTACCTTATTTACCTATCCTTAAAACTATTATATATATGCTCTCTTTAGGACATAAAAAAAAAGAACACGAATTGATCTGTTTAATTCTCTCTCTCACACACAAATTAGAAACTCTCTGCTCTCTCTTCTGTGCTAGTTACTACTATTCTAACTCTTCTGTCCTACTTCCTGTTTGTGTTACTGCTTTCTTCACTTCACTGGTATGTTCTAATTTAGATTTCAGTCCTCAAACCAATATGTTTCTACTACTGTTGTAATTCAATATGCTTCTAATTTGCTTTTACTTATGATTCAACATGTATCTAGGATCCTGGACTCCCCTCTGCATGTCAAGTTAGGATTTTTTTGGTTATAACCAGCATGTTTTTGTATACTTAGTACCTACTTCTTACATTCCTATGAATGGTACATTAGTTTAATCATGGTCTTAGTTGTTTCAGGTGTTAATCTAACCTAGTACTTTACTGTACCCCTAATCCTCTGAATCCTTAGGAGTTTCTGATTGTATGCCTATATGTATGTCTGCCTGCTACATGTCTGCCCTCACATGCTCTGTATTTCTGCCTCAAATCCCATTACCCCTGTTTGTGATTGTTGGACTATCCCTGGTCCTTTGTGTGATGTTGAACTTCTATTTCCCTCCTCAAAACGGTTTTCTTACTTACCCTTTCTCAAAACTGTTTTCTTACTTAAACCCCTTTTAAAAAAAATAAAAAGCACTCTCAGATATACTCTTACAAGTCTAGGTTCTGCCCCTTTTTTGTGAGCATTGCCTTGAGACCCTTGAGCTCCTTCTAAACTTTGACACACAGAGGCAGGCCATTCCACACTGCACTTACTCTATTTTGGCTATGTCTGGGTGTGAGCAATGCCCGGGAGCCCTTGATGTCCTTAGGGAACTCTGACACACCCGGACTATGAAAGGCTATGAACACTGTGAGCATGTGATTTTTTACACACCATATACTCCTACAAAATTCGATAAAATAAATTAATTTCACGGATTTTTGTTGAATTTTAGTGTTAATTTTGAATTTATTTTGCATTGCATATTCATAATTCATCCTTTAAAATTATGTAAACTTGCAAAAATTAGGCGCATCATTATTATCAAGGAATTATAAAGTTATAGTTAACTAAATAATAGACGAATGATGCTTACTTGACGTAATGTAGTTTTAATAATTAATTATTAAAAAACTAATCATCTTTTTATTCGATAAATCACGAATTTAATTAGGAAAATAGAATTGGTCGTGTTATTATTGATTAATCAGCAAATAAATAAGGTTTAAATTAATTAAAACATTTCTTGGATTAAATTAGATTTGAATTTAATTAATTTTAATTGGTTTAGTTAATTAAAGGGGATTAAATCGGACCTGGGCCAAAATTACCCAGGCCCAAACCCCCTCTCTATACACAATACACTCCAGCCCAAACCCCTTACCTGGCTTGTCTCCCGTAACAACCAAGCGACACCGCTTTGCCCCATCAAACCCCAGCCTTTGGACCACTTCGATCCAACGTTTCCGAACTCCACACCCCTAAACCTATATAACTGTTCCTAAACCCCCCCTACCCTCATCTGCAAAAGTCTAACCCCCATTTCCCCTTCGTCTCTCTCTCTCTCTCTCTTTCCCCTCTAACAAACCCTAGACGCCCCAGGATCCCACCGCCTTCCGGCCACCGGAGCCTCACCCAATCGACCCCAAAATTTTACCAGACAATCCCCGCGACCTCCTTAATCCCATCCCACCGTTGGTTTCCCTAAATCACCATTCAATCGTGAGTTTTTTCAGATCTAAGAAGCTGTCAAAACCCTAATTTGTGCTGAGGCAAATCCAAGCGGCTCTGTGACTCAAACTCACATGAGTCGATGGCTCTTGACAAGAGCCGTCGATTCATGTGAGTAAAGGCCACTTTTGGAAGTCGTCGTAGTCCGGCCTAACTCCGACAAGTCACTGTAGTTCGTCTAAATCCCTCAAACGAGTATCCCTTTTTTCCTTGCTATTTGTTTCTTTCCTGATTATTACATGAAAACGCCTGATCTTTGTTGTATTATTACATCCCTGTTTATATTAGCTTCTTCTTTTTCTCCTTTTGTTCTGTCTTAGATGTCTCATGTTTGTTTACGTGCTTTTTTTCTCTCTCTTGATTAATCCAAAATCCTGAATGTATTTCATGTTTAATTCGTTAGTAACTAACCTAGGGTTCTTACTGTTTCATATGTATGCTCATTTCTTTTTCCTTGATCCATTTAATTAATTGATTCTTTCTATGTGCTTGATTAGGTAGCCGAATAATGTGGTTTCGATTTAAGATTCAATGTGTCCATGACAGTCATATATTTGTTCTTGGTCAGATTGCTTTTGAATATCATGACTGATAAGCTGTTTTCTTATGAGTTTGTTTGGCTATTAATTCATTTGGTCAATTAGTTCTGTTTGATATGGATATAGATTGTTTAGTGTTCTTGATAGTAAGTTTTCCCTAATCTACTGTTTCATTAATAAAACTTTGATCCTAATAGGTTAAATTACTCTGAGGTTTGGGTCATTTGGAAGTTAATCTCTAGTTTAATGCTAGGCAACTACAATGATTAGTCGCCTAATAGCCTATTTGAGTAATTATGTTGATATTTGAACCTATAAAGGTGACTAAATTCCTAGATTTCCTAAATTGATAGTTAATTAGTTAAGTCTAATTGAACTGAAATGAGCCACTTAACCTAGTCCTAAAGGATCAAACTAATTGGCCTAGATTATTTAACAACTTAAACCAGAGTTGATATATAGTTAACTAAGCTTCAGAATAATTGATTCACTTAGTCTCACATTTAAATGATTCCAACTTCTTCAATCTAGAAATTAAATTAGGTAGCTTCTAAAGTAATTAACTAAAACAAATAAAATTTGTTTAAAATAATTAGTTTGAGGTTAATGGACTAAAACGGATTCATTTAACCTAATTTAAGAGAACTGAGTTGACTAACCTCCATTAAGTTTAATTAAACTGTTGATTAAATGACTTAAACATAGTAAGTAGTATGAAAGCCAACTCTTGGCATTTAATCAACTAACCTTTAATTAATTAACTCAACCTTAGTTAAGAACAACTAGTTGTCACCTAAAGGGCATAACTAGTGTTAGTTAACTATAGTTAAATGATAACCCAAGTAAGTAACCATGATTACCCAATGGTAAATTCGGGGACTCCAAGGGGTACAACAGATAATGTAGATTAGAAAATCAGATTTTTAAGGGTAGAAGGGTCTTTTCTAAGGCTGGAATATTCTGGAAGGGGCAGCTGTCCCAAAAGGATAAGGTGGACAGTTGTACATGTACCCTCTTCAGCCTAATGAATTAGGAATATACCAAAGCATATCCCATTCCCAGGTCTCCTATAAATAGACCCCCTCCCTTTAGAATAAGGAGGATTTTTTTTGGACACTCTGAAAAACATTCTTTCAATCTCTCTTAGCTGCTAATACATTCTGAAAATACAGAAAGAATCAAAATATTTTCTCATTCATAAACAAAATTTCCAAAAAAAAGAATATGGTTGAAAAGGCTTGATTTTCTTTTTTGAGTTCATCAAGCTTTTGTGGGTCTTCTCAGCTTGGTTTTTGTTCTTTCCTGTTTCTGGTTTCGAAATATCTGTTTTGAGTAACTAAGTTCTGGGCTGTTTACTCTTCCTGGTTTGCTGGTTTTCTGGTTGCTCCTGCTTTCATTGTTGCTGGAATTTCCTTCTTTTTGCTACTTGGCTGATTACCTGACCTTTATTTGGTCAGGATTTCATTAATTCTCTCTTTAAGGTATGTAACGATGAACTTTAGACAGAGTTATTGAATCCAGAACTTTATGCTGAAATTGTTGACTCATGTTGTGTTTACTTTAAGATTGTTTGAATTTGAATCCTCTTCTCCTCCATTCTTGATATAAAAACTGAAGCAAGGTTATTATTATTTGAATGTATGCAACTCTTGGAATCAGTTTGATTATTCGTTAAGTTTCAGTCAATACATTTAGCATTTGGTATTTAGATGTTAATTTTATATTTGTTTAGCATATTAGGGTAACTTGCACTAGGGTAGATGAGTTTGGTCCCTTAATAATCAAACTCACCCCATGATAAGTGCACAAATATTAGTATGGTTGGCTGAAGTTTACCCTTTAAAAAGGGTATAAAGTATGTCGTTAAAAAAGGGCATTAAGGTGAGGAATCTAAACCTTTGCATGGCCCTATAAAAATGCCTAAATAATCAAAGTTTCTATATAGTTTAGAATTATGTTAGTATTAGCACTAGGTTAGATGAGCTTGACTCGTTGGTAGTCAAATTCACCCCATGTTAAGTGCTTAAACAGTAGCTTATCACCCTCTAAGGGTATGAAATGAGCAATCAACAAAGGTTGTAGAATCGTGAATCTGAAACCTTCAAGTGGTTAGGTTCATTCTCTAAGCAATGCCCTAAAAATCAAAGTCAGAGTATAATTACGAGTTTGAATAGGACCTCTATAGAGATGAATCTGACCCCTTTTTATGGTCAGATTCAGTCCATAAAAAGACAAGAACCTGTTCTGTTATAAATGGTGTAAAAACATCATTAAGGGTGAGTCTAATCTCCTTCATGGTATGACTCATCCTATAAATGTTTGAAGATCTATTGTTACTACTGTCCAAATAGTGAATTTTGGACTGATAGTCTACATTAACAATGCACGAATGATTTTTTTTAGTATAGCTTAGCATAAGCATCATCCGACCTAAACTTGACTTCTTGTCATAGTCTTGTTTAGTCTAGTGGATGAATAACACATTCAACTAATTGGGGGTGTTCTACATATTACAAGGGAAGGCTTAAATGCAAAGCCTTAAGGGAGTTCAAGTCGGTAAAATGGGTTGGAATCTTTATATTAGTTTTCTTTGATTCTGGAAAATTTATAACATTAGTCAAGCTGTAATTCCTTTGTACCTATTTTTCAGCATCATTGTAATGTAATCTAAATTGGACTGTATATTCATTTCTTTTTTAGCCTTTTAATTATAGTGTTCAAACTGAATTGTGAGGTGATTTTTCCTGAAATTTGAATCTGTTTCCGAAAAATACTTCAAAACCCGAAATAGGTGTTTAATAAAAAAAGACTTAGTGTTCGAATCCCCCCTGTGGAACCTTTCATAAAACATTATTTTAATCTGATTTTCAGAAACAGTTATTTCAAAATTCGGTTGTTTCAAAATAATTGGACTTAGCAGATTTTTTACTCACCTTGAATCTTGTCAAACTTTCTGAAAATCAAAGAGAGAACATGTTCTTCTAAATTCATATAATTAACCTTAAAAGACTTTTTTTTGAAGAACTTCGAACGGTATAAAAAACAGATCTGCTATTTCCAACGAATTTAGAGGATGTTCCTTTAAAAGAACCTGTAACAGTAGACATGAAATCTCAATATATATGAGTGATGAACTAAATAACAGGTATGAAATTGAAAAAAAAACATTAGTCAAAATGTCCTTAATGTAGCTAAATGAGCTTATTTGATTCCCTAAACTTGCGATTGGTAAATCAGTAGTTCTGTTTTATTTTGCAAACCTTTCCTTGATTGGTATGATTGAATTACATATCTTCCTTTACGTAACAATTAGCCATAAATAGGATTCGCCAAAAGGGTTAAACATTTAAGGGGCTAAAATATGGCCATAGCCTGAAACATGTTATCCTTTAGGCTAGTGAACATCACTTTAGGCAATCCTCTAGGTAGAGTGACATCCTTTAGTTTGAAAATTTGGTAAAATCAAGTGTCATTCCAAAAATTACCATTGTCCACACTCGGGAGTGGCAACTCATACCCCCAACCCTCAACTCTAAAAATTAACAAAAATGCTCATAGCAACCACGGGTACATTTCATGTGACGTGTTTGCCATGTGTTCAAAAAATAACAAGTGCATGCCATCGTGACTTGTCTAAGATAAATCCATAAATGCACTAATTGATTTTAAAACTAAAAATGCTACTTCAAATAGAAAACATAAGGAATAATCAAACATCGCCTCAAATAGGCACTATAAACCCGTCATGACCATAGTCTTGACCAGGTAATCTACACTCGAGTGCGACAACTCATGTCCCCGTCTTCAACTTCAAATTATAATCGCATGTTGTAATTGCGGGTGCATTTCATGTGGCGTAGTTATAATGTGTCCAAAAAACAAGCAAGTGCACGCCATCGTGACTTGTTTCAAGATAAATCTATAAATACTAAAAGCGGTTAAAAAAGGCTAAATTCACAATAGGCTAAAACAAGTAAATAAACAGATAACTTAGGCCAAATACCAATAGTTAAGCGACCGTGCTAGAACCACGAAACTTGGGAATGCCTAACACCTTCTCCCGGGTTAACATAATTCCTTACTCGGATTTTTGGTCGCAGACAAATTAAAACAGAGTCAAAATTTCCTCGGTTTGGGATTTTCAAAACAAAACGGTGTCCCGGAACATCGTCAAAAATCTGAGTGGCAACTCTGAAATAATAAATAAATTTCAAAATCGAATAATGTCACTTTAATTGGAAAACTCCCTTATTACCCCTTCATTAATTCGGGGGTAGGTGAAAAAGAAGGTGTGACAAACACCAAAGGCATTGAGGTTTGGAAGATCTGGGCCTAATTGAAGGCTCCCTATAGAAGTAAATTCTTATTTTTTCTTTGGTTGTGTAATTCATAATTCTCGGCTTGTAATCATAATTTGTAAACAAATATTTGGGAATGGATAGTGAAAAGGGGGAGGGTAGTTATATAGGTTATCCATGTTAAAGGGTAGATACAATGCTTCTAGGTTTACATTTCTTACGTGTGCACTAGAAATTCATGCTTAGGGCTGATTGTATGCAAGAACATCATGCATTAGATATCCTGTTCCTTAGGTCCATGGTTACTTTTTCAGCATCCTATTATGGTATCATCGTTTATCAAATAGAAATCATGCTCTAGGATTATACGTTAATATAAACATGTTATTCATGTAAACCAATTCTAATATCGCTATAATGTTGTGGTACACCTAGGAATCATGCCTAGGATAATAATTCGCTAATAAACAAGTCATCCTCATACTTGCCGCATATCATGTTCAAATACTATGACTTTATGCATTTAGAATCCTGCCTAGGAATCCTGCATACCACCCATTCTGCATCCCTATGTGTGCATATTAGATATCATGTCTTAGGACCTCATTCAACACCTAGTTTAACTAATGATTGCATGAAAAAGGCCCTAAAAATAGTTTCACCATGTTTTCAAACAACTGGTAATAGTTCTGTATTTTTGCAAGACCTAAGTACAATATGTTTAGGCAAACTAGCTTGTAACAGTTTCTTTAATAATCGGGTAACTACTGATTATTGTCATACGCTTAGGCGAGCCTTAGGTGTTAAATCTATTAAAACTGGAAACATACTCCTTTATACCTGCTGCTTCACTTTTAATGGTTATAATCAGTAAGAAACTGATAAAATTCGTCCTCTGAAATCAGTAGTAAAGTTGCCTCACTATTGCATTCTCACCTAGATATCATGGCTTAGGTTCTGAAGTTAATAAGGACTTACTTGAGTTAGAGTCGTGCTAATCATGTGCATAATCTGTGGAGGAATACTTGGGCCTTGTATCTGCTCTTATTTGTTTTCCCCTTATCTGAAGTCCTAATTGTCGTTGTTTGTCGCTTAGAATCTTTCCCTTTAAGCCTAGGGGTCAACCTAGTACTTCCTTTTAGGATAGTAGTCCTAGACTCCTCCAGGACTGATAGGATGGGACGGGTAATAGCACGCAATAGAGTCCGTGACCAACACACTCTTTAATTACCTTCACGGGGTGGGAAAGGTAGAATATGGATATGATGACTGGTGTGCTAATACCACGTGTAGCCCCTCTTCGAGGAGTGATTACCGGGTATTGCATTGATGTGATCCATATTATTATAAACCTAGGACACCTGTATGTGCTAGCTCGTAATCTTCTTTACTGTTTTTTAAACATTTATATGATTAAGACTTAAATCCTATTTTATTTGGGCCTTTACTTGTTATTTGCTATTTGTACAAATTCACGAAACCATTTGGCCGGGAACCACACTTGTGGATCCTGAGGGGTGCCTAACACCTTCCCTTAGGATAATTTCAAGCCCTTACACAAATCTCTAGTTAAAAACGTAGTTGTAATTGAACCCCTTAGGTGCCCTAACACACCGTTAAAATCTATAGGTGGCGACTCTTCAGAATATGCAAACCCCTGTCCCAAATGGAAAGAGTTGTCCCAACTAATGTCATAAACCTGGTATTCCGCGAGGAAGAAAAAAAGGGGGCGCGACAGCTCAACCAACTGGGGTAGTTCAACCGAGTATTTTTGCCCAAACCGGTGATGGAGCAGCTATGTCTGCAGATGCTTTGTGGAGATTGTACAGGTTCACCAAGCTGTTTACTACTACTTACAGTGGTGCATCTTCAGAGGATCCCTAGGAATACTTGGATAGCTGCCATGAGGTTCTACGAAACTTGGGGATAGTGGAGACCAATAGGGTCGACTTTGCTATTTTTCGTCTGTTAGGTCCCGCCAAGACTTGGTGAAGAGATTATTGTTTGGCTAGATCAGTTGGATCACTGGACTTGACTTCGGCCCAGTTCACTCAGCTATTTCTGGAGAAATTTCTTCCTATCACTCAGAGAGATGATCTTCGGAGACAGTTTGAGCATCTCCAGCAGGGCCCTACGACGGTTCACTCAGTACGAGACCAAATTTGTTACCCCCGATATGCTATTATGATACTTCCCACCGAGTGAGAGAGGGTGAGGAGATTTATAGAGGGACTAGCTCAGCCGATCAGATTGCAGATGGCCAAGGAGACAGGGAGTGAGATTTCTTTCCAGGATGCAGCCAATGTGGTCAGACGAGTTGAGATGGTTCTGTTGCAGGGGGTGGTCAGGGGTCTGACAAGATACCCTGTTATTTTGACAAGTTCAGTGGTACGTCATCTGGAGGCAGGTATTCTTTTGGTAGGGTCCATCGTCCTAGGCCGTTTCATTCAGCACTTCAAGTTTCTCCAGTGCTCTAGGTGGATGTGGTTCTTATATGCAGTATTCTGATCAGTTGACCTATAGTGCACCATGAGCTCCTATCAGTGCACCGCCGATTCATGGTTTTCAGGGTGGTTACTCAGGTCATCAGCCTCAGTAACCAAGGGCTTGTTATACTTGTTGTGATCAGAGGCACATTGCTAGACTTTTCCCTCGAGCCTCGAGCAGTTCTCAGCACCAGGGTTCTCGTGCTATGGTTCCCGCACCAGGTGCTCCACCACTCGCTCAACCAGCCAGAGGTAGGGGTCGAGGTGTTCGAGGTGGAGGTCAGACAGTTACAGGTAGAGGCCAGACTACTAGGGGTAGAGGTCAGCCAGCATGAGGCTGTCCCAGAGATGTAGTTCAGATGGGTGGGGCCCAGCCCCGATGTTATGTTATTCCAGCCAGACCTAAGGCTGAGGCCTCCGATGTAGTTATCACAAGTATGGTTTCAGTTTGCAGCAGAGATGCTTCAGTTTTATTTGATCCGGGATCCACATTTTCTTATGTGACATCTTATTTTTGTCCTTATTTGGTTATGCCTCGTGATTCTTTGAGTACTCCTGTATATGTGTCTACACCGGTGGGTGATTCTATTGTGGTAGATTGTGTCTACCGTTCGTGTGTAGTTGTTATTGGTGGACTTGAGACCAGTGTAGATCTTCTACTCCTTAAAATGGTATATTTTGATGTTATTTTGGGGATGGATTGGTTGTTGCCTTATCATGCCATACTGGACTGTCATGCCAAGACCGTGACCTTAGCATTTCTGGGGTTGCCTCGACTGGAATGGAGGGGTACTCTTGGTCATTCTTCCAGCAGGGTTATCTCATATATGAAGGCTCGGCGCATGGTCGAGAACGGGTATTTGTCCTATTTTACCATGTTCGTGATTCTAGTGCCGAGGTTCCTTCTATAGAGTCTGTGCCCATTGTCTGTGAGTTTCTAGAGGTATTTCCTGCAGACCTGCCGGTTATGCCACCCGACAGGGATATTGACTTTTTCATTGATTTGGCTTCGGGCACTTAGCCCAATTCTATTCCGCCATATCGTATGGCCCCGCTAGAGTTGAAGGAGTTGAAAGAATAGTTGCAAGACTTGCTTGATAAAGGCTTTATTAGGCCTAGTGTCTCACTTTGGGGTGCGCCGGTATTGATCGTTAAGAAGAAATATGGTTCGATGAGCATGTGCATAGATTATCGTCATTTGAAAAAGGTTACCATCAAGAATAAGTATCCTTTGCCGAGGATTGATCATTTTTTTGATCAGCTTCAGGGTGCCAAGGTATTTTCAAATATTGATTTGAGATATGGCTACCATCAGTTGAGGATTAGGGCATCCGATGTCTCTAACACAGCTTTTCGCACTCGGTACGTGCATTATGAGTTCTTAGTGATGTCATTCAGGTTGACAAATGCCCCAACAACTTTCATGGACTTGATGAACCGAGTGTTCAAGCCTTATTTTGATTCCTTCGTGATTGTCTTCATTGATGATATTATGATTTATTCCTGGAGCCGAGAGGAGCATGAGCAGCACCTTCGATTCGTTCTCCAGACGCTGAAGGACAGTCAGAGTTATGCTAAGTTTTCGAAATGTGACTTTTGGTTGAGTTCAGTTGCATTTCTGGGTCATGTTTTATCAGGGGAGGGTATTCAGGAGGATCCTAAGAAGATTTCAGCGGTCAAGGATTGGCCTAGACCCACGTCAGCTATAGAGATTTAGAGTTTCTTGGGCTTACCAGGTTACTATCGTCGATTTGTGGAGGACTTGTCATCTATTGCAGCCTCGATGACCAGTTTGACTCAGAAGGGTGCCCAATTCACGTGGTCAGATGAGTGTGAGGCGAGCTTTCAAAAGCTCAAGATAGCCTTGACCACGACACCGGTGTTGGTTTTGCCCATAGGTTCAGGGCCATATACTGTGTATCGTGATACATCTCGGGTTGGACTTGGTGCAGTGTTGATGCAGGATGGTAATGTTATTGCATATGCTTCACGTCAGTTAAATATCCACGAGAAAAATTATCCAGTTCATGATTTGGAGCTAGCAGGCATTGTTCACGCGCTGAAGATTTGGAAGAATTATTTATATGGCGTGTCTTGTGAGGTATTCATGGATCACAAGAGTTTGCAATATTTGTTCAAGCAGAAGGAGTTGAATTTGAGGCAGAGGGTATGGTTGGAGCTGTTGAAAGACTATGACCTCACCATCTTATGTCATCTAGGGAAGGCCAATGTGGTGGCCGATGCTTTGAGTAAGAAGTCAGCCAGCATGGTGGTCTTGCTTATATTCCGGTCGGAGAGAGACCGCTTGCTTTGGATGTTCAGGATTTAGCCAATCGGTTCATGAGATTGGATGTTTCTGAGCTCGACCGTGTTCTAGCTTATACAGTTGCTCGTTCCTCATTATTTGATCGTATTCGAGACCGGCAGTATGATGATCCTTATTTGTGTGTCCTTAGAAATACGGTCTGGCACGGTGATGCCAAGCAGATTACAGTTGGTGATGATGGAGTTTTACGGATGCAGGGTCGTATTTGTGTACCCAATGTGGATGGACTTCGTGAGTTGATATTAGAGGAGGCCCATAGTTCCCGGTATTCTATCCATCCCGGCGCCGCAAAGATGTACTAGGATTTGCGGCAGAATTATTAGTGGAGGAGGATGAAGAAGGATATCGTGGCATATGTAGCTCGGTGCTTGAATTGTTAGTAGGTAAAGTACGAGCATCAGAGACCTGATGGATTGATGCAGCAGATTGAGATTCCTGAGTGGAAGTGGGAGCGTATCACCGTGAATTTCGTTGCTGGGCTCCCACGGACTCAGTGGAAGTTCGATGCAGTATGGGTCATTGTGGATAGGCTGACCAAGTCAACGCATTTCATTGTTGTGGCAGTTTCCTATTCTTCGGAGAGATTAGCAGAGATCTACATTAGGGAGATTGTTCGTCTTCATGGCGTGCTCATGTCCATTATTTTTGATCGAGGTACGCATTTTACCTCACATTTCTGGAGGACAGTGCAGCGTGAGTTGGGCACACGGGTTGAGTTGAGCACAGTGTTTCATCCTCAGACGGACAGGCAGTCCGAGCGTACTATTCATATTTTAGAGAATATGTTGTGAGCCTGTGTCATTGACTTTGGAGGTTCTTGGGATTAGTTCTTTCCATTAGCTGAGTTCTCCTACAACAACAACTATCAATCGAGCATTCAGATGGCTCCTTATGAGGCATTATATGGTAGGCGGTGTCGGTTGGGTGGTTTGATCCGGGAGAGGCTCGGTTGTTGGGTACAGAGTTAGTGCAGGATGCCTTGGATAAGGTAAAAATCATTCAGGATAGACTTTGTAAAGCTCAGTCCAGGCAGAAGAGTTATGCCGACCGCAGAGTTCGTGAATTGGCGTTCATGGTCGGAGAGCGGGTGTTGCTTCGGTTGTCGCCCATGAAGGGCGTGATGAGATTCAGAAGAAGGGCAAGCTAAGCCATAGGTACATTGGTCCGTTTGAGATCCTTGATAGAGTGGGAGAGATGTCTTAAAGACTTGCGTTGCCGCCGAATCTATCAGCCGTGCATCCAGTGTTTCATGTGTCTATGCTTCGGAAGTATCACAGCGATCCAGCCCATGTGTTAGAGTTCAGCAGTGTCCAGTTGGACAAGGATTTGACCTATGAGGAGGAGCTGGTAGTCATACTAGACCGGCAGGTTCGTCAGTTGAGGTCGAAGAGTTATCCTTCGGTTCGTGTTCAGTGGAGTGGTCAAGCTGCCAAGGCAGCTACCTGGGAGTTTGAGTCCGATATCGGAGCCGATATCCCCATCTTTTCCCCGATTGAGGTACTTTTTAATGTCCGTACACGACGAACATTTGTTTTAGAGGTGAAAAATGTGATGACCCAAAAGGTCATCCTTTGTTTTAAAATTCAAAACTGAGTTCAGGGGCCTTGTAAACCTCCTTTGATATCACCTCATTTTGCGTGCATAGCCAGAGCGTATATCCGGGAGGCATTTGTATGAAAAATTGAGAAAAATTCTAGTTTTGCCATTAAAATTGAATTTAAGTTGTCTTCGGTCAACATTTTGGGTAAATGGACCCAGACCCCTAATTTGACAGTCCCGAAGGGACTGTAGCAAAATATGGGACTTGGGCGTATTCCCGGAATCAAATTCCGAGGTCCCAGGCCCGATAAATGAATTTTTGAAAGAAATTGTTTACTGAAAATATAAGAGTTTTTGGAAATTTAGTTATATTTGAAATTTATGATATTGGGCTCGTATTTTGGTTCTGGAGCTCGGTACAAGTTCAATATGATATTTGAGTTGTGTCTGTAAAATTTGGTAAGAAACGGAGGTCATTTGACGTGATTCGTACCCGTAATTGTTAAATTTGAAACTTTGAGAGTTTTGAGATTTTTCTTTGATTTCTATGCTAAATTCATTGTTTAAGATGTTATTTTGGCAATTTAATCGCACAAGTCGTGTTTGGTTTGGAGCCTCGAGGGATCGGATAGGCGTCAGAGTGCTTTTGGACTTAGAAAAATCTGGTGCTATTGTTGTTGCTGGTGTCCAGGTATTTGCTCTATGCGAACACGTGTTAAACCACGCGAACGCACTGCAAAAATTGGGAGGGGGGCAGGTTTACCTTATGCGAATGCATAGGTTAGGACGCGAACACGGAGCTTTAGGAAGTTGCTTTATGCGAACGCGTCCACTCTCACGCGATTGCATAGAATAGGAAGGGGGATGGGTAGCCATTTCATTGTGCGAACGCGTTCCCTTTGGCGCAAAAACGAAGGGAAAGGGAGTGGAAGCCTACGCGAACGCACAGGCTTGGTCGCGAACGCATATTGCATCTGTCCATTTTTTTAAAAAATAGTAGCAAGTCGGGATTTTGGCCATAACTCCATATTTTCAAAACCAAGGAAGCTTAGGGGCGATTATTGAAGAGAGACTTCATCACCAAACCACAGTTATGTGTTCTTAGACTCGTTTTCTTCAATTTCCATCAACACCCATTAGATTTCTAGGCCTAAATCATGTTCTTAAGGGTAGAAAATTGGGGATTTGGGTAGAGTTGGGGCTTTTTGAATAATTGGAGTTTAGACCTCATTTTGGGGTCGAATTCCGGAACTAATTATATATTCGGGCTCGTGGGTGAATGGGTGATCAGATTTTTGTTCGAACCTCGTGTTTTGACCAAGCGGGTCCGGGGTCGATTTTTGACTTTTTAGAAGAATGATATAAAATTTATAATTACGCCTTGGCATTGAATTGTTTAGAATTTATTGATGTTATTAAGTTAAATATGTCTAGATACAAGTGAATTGGAGTCAAATTCAAAAGGGAAAGCGGTAATCGAGGCTTGATTTTAGTCATGGAATTCGAGGTAAGTGTTTCGCTTAACCTTAGCATGAAGGAATAGGTGTTGTGTCCTATTTTCTATGTGTAATTATCGTGTTCAACATATAGGTGAGGTGACGAGTACCTATAAGTTGGTGTCAAGCATTCCTGTGAGTCGAATATTGTGATTTATGTGGTTTTTCGTTAAGTAATACTTGAGTTTCACTTTATAGTTATCCATGTTGGCGGAAATTCCTTGATATTGAATAGTGTTCAGCATTGGTTTCAGTTGAAGATTTTTATGTGAGGTTATGTACTAAGTGAGATTGGATATATTTTTTTCCCTTGCCGTGATGGTATTGATACCACTGTTGGCTCCCTTGCCGGAACGTTATGTTTTTATTTCTGTTTACTCCGTTATTTTTCCTTGTTGGATTGCTTTCATTTGATGTGTTTGGGTGAGGAAGAGTGTGAAAGCACGAAGGGTGGTGCCGTGCGAAAGATTTTGATTGAATGTTAATGCACGAAGGGTGATGCCATGCCGATATTATGATTTTAAAATCACGAAGGATGATGTCGTGCCATGATATGAGTGATAATGCACGAAGGATAATGCCGTTCCATGATATTGTGAGGAAAAAGCACGAAGGGTGATGCCGTGCTAAATTCATTGATTCTGATGGTGAGGACGAGAGTAAAAGCACGAAGGGTGATGTCGTGCACTTGTTTTTCTATTACTATTTTTGTTTCTTAAATCGATATCTTAATTGTGCTTTATCTCGTTATTTCCATTATTTGATATTTCCTCCCCTCAACATGTCCCCCTTTCCTTTATGCTTAACTGCTTATTTCTCGTTGTTATTATTTTCTATGTATACTGTTAAACTGCACAGGTTGATTTGGTTGTCATGTCCTAGCCTCTTCGCTACTTCGCCGAGATTAGGCTCGACACTTACTCAGTACATGGGGTCGGTTGTACTGATGCTACACTCTGCACTTTTGTGCAGATCCCGGTACAAGACCCTACGGACCTTAGAGTGAGGAGGTTGCCTTCAGTCCACGTGGAGATACCAAGGTAGTCCTGTAGGCGACCGCAGGACTTGGCGTCCCCTTCTACTTCATTTGTATTTTTTTCTAGTATCCCAGAAACAGAGGTATTTAATTTTGTTCAAACCCTTATTGTAGTATTCGTAGATAGTCCGTGAAGTCGTGACACCAAATTCTGGGTTTGGTATTTTGATTCTCGTAATGGTATTTAATCAAGTTGTTAGACTTTGTTTTCTTCCGCCCTTTTTTATTTCCGTTGATTTGTACATCACCTGTTATCTGTTAAAAATAAATGAATAAGGTAAAATAAACATTTACGTTGTCTTGCCTAGCAAGTTCAATGTTAGGCGCCATCACGGTCCCGGCGGTGGGAAATTGGGGTCGTGACATTTTCATTTAGATGTGAGTTTGTGTCCAACTTAAATAATATTGGTATCCCACTAGTTTGCATCAAACAAAAAGCAATGTTAACATTGTATGTAGGAAAGAAAAGAACACTCTATATCTATACGAGGACTTTTACCGGTTGAACATCGGTTATATTATTAGGTCCAGTTTCGAGAGTTCCTATATAAAAGAGCATGATAGTAATTAAAAGTGCAAGATAGGTGAATTGCTTATTTTTTAAAAATTTTATCAGTAGTGGACTAGTTTACCAATCATTCGACTAGAAATAAAAGCAAGATAATAGAAAATGCAGGAATTAAAGACACCAAAATTTTTATACTTGTTCAGATTCAATGTGAATCCTAGTCTAGTCCCCTTGGGTTGCAAGGATGTTCTCTTTTAGTGGTCGATGTTTCTTGAGTACACAAGAATGGTGTATCTTTACACCAACAACTTAGTCTCTATGTCTCTCTTCTTTTCTTTATACAATGCCCCACCATTGTTTATCTCTTTTTCTTCTCTCACTAGTTACACAACAGATCTATAAGAACTACAATGCTTGTTTGGAGTAGAACAAAAACAGGGTAGATGGTTCGATCAAAGTATGTTCTTTTCATGTCCGGAGCATATGTATATATGCTTTCTATGAGGCCTTCAAGAATCTTTAGAGATCGCAATCCTAAGAGAGTTGATCCTTGAAAGGAACCATAGATTGATTCTTTCTAAGAATAAGGTTAAGTTCCCGTTAATCTTCCTTGATATATGGTCTTGATGAGCTTTCCATCATTGGGAATATCTATATAGTACTTGAGTCATATCTGTTGGATCCCTTGATCTATGGCTTTATTGATTTTCAGTGATTGTGTTTCCCTTTGATTTTGAACCTTCCAGTAATAACTTCTATTAATCTCTGATTGATTATCCTTGCCGGATCTCCGTCATTTCTTACTTTTTCATCACTGGTTCTTTTCCTTGTTAGCTTCCGTCAATCTATGATTGATTGCTTCTGTCAATCTTTGATTGATTGATCTCTTTGATCTTCCTTTTGCGTTGTTGATCTTGATTGTTTCCCTTGATCTATTCCTGACCGGTATTGCTTCTTGCATCTCTTTAGTGTATTCCTTGAGATCCTACACCAAATGTGATTATGTTATTTTTCATCATTGAAACTTATAATTAACGATCTCCCCTTTTTGATGATGACAAAAATAATATATAAACAATTGTTGACTTCCCTGTAGTTGTTGTAGTTGACTCCCCCTCAATGAGTATTGTTGACTCCCCCTCAACAAGTGTTTCTTCCTTCAGTCGACTCCTGCAACTCCCCCTAAACAAGTGTTGCATACTTTAGTATTTTCCTTTAGTCGACTCCTGCAATGTATTTTCGGGGATAAACACAGACCAAAATAAGCAATGTAAACATAACAACATGCTAGGGAAGTACGATAGATGCTAAAGTTGGCATGATAGGAATGCAGAGTTAGCAAAAGATAAAAAAAAATTATCCAATCGACTGGTTATCTAGTCCAAAACAGGAAAACACAAAAAAATTGTTTGAGAGCTCCACAGTTAGCGACGCAAGAAAAAAGTAAGATTATTGAATATCACCTCCTTTGGATGGTCAAAGCTAGCCTTGGCTGAAACGGTGACCCCATCAATCTTTTCATGTATTTCCTTTAAAGCTTTGACTACATTTTCTCCAAGTTTAAGAATTCTGACACTTATTTTTGAAACATCTGACCCTGTTTCCTTTGAGATTGTGTGGATGTCACCAACAATGGAATGAGCGGAAACAAGAAGATCCTGGATGCTGGTCAGCTTGTTGTCAAAGGCAGTCAGTTTCTCTGCGAAATCAGGATCACCTACACTGTGATGGGAAACTGAGACTTTGGTATTGGAATCAGGTTGAACATTCTTGAATTCACCATCCTGTTTCTTCACCCCAAGAGCCCTTTACACACACATAACCCATACTTGCAAACGCTCTACAATTATTGGATTTTGAAACAAAGATAAAAGGGTATTCCGAGATAGAGATATTGTGGGCTTCCAAGATGTGAGTGATAGCCATACCATAGGGCAAATTGGTGGGATCATTAGCACTTTCTATCATGAAATTTATGACCCAGGAGGATAACTTAATCTTGAGTTTGGTCAAAAGACAGTAGACAAGAAAAGTATCTCGTTGAGAGAAGGTGGAGAATGATCCAGTGTGAGGAAGAAGAGTGGTTGCAACAATGCGGGCTAGACCCCCTCTCCCTCAAAAGAATGATATTATCGTGGATAGCCATTTTAGAACAATCAAATTGGTGAACAGGCTGAACTCGGGTTTCAAATCTAACATCACTTGGACCTAACTGGTTTGGGAGGAAATCAGATGGACACTCAGCAATACAACGTTTTGCTTGATCAAAAGAAATTTCAAAATGATCAGGCCAAATATTCTTGAAAAGAAAGGGAAAACTAGAGCACTTACACTGGAAAATTGAATCGAATATGGAAAAATCAAGAACAATGCGTTTACCTAAAACTGGGGATTCCAACTTATTAGGCTTGCTAGAGCGAAGGTTTTAATAAAACATTCTAGCTAAGGGTTCACTAACTTTAGGATGGGGTACATAGAGGAATTTTGACTTACAATTGATGGCTTCCATGATGTCAAGCTCGACTACTATGCCATGAGCAATGGGCTTATCTTTTAGAGCAACGAAGAAATCCATGTTTGGGGTATCCTAGAAATTTAGGTCTCACTTTTAGAGAACTTGAAAGGTCTATTTTGTATTTATTTGGGGTAAGAGATTCATGGGGTCTTCCATAGGCCTTTTTCCTAGGGCTTTTTCTTCTAAGTTAGAGTGATCTGGGAGTTCTTCCTGAGAAGAGGCAAACCCTTAAGAGTGGTCAGACCTCAGAAGGTCTACTGGTTCTGGAGGTTGAGATGAGGGTTCTCTTCTGGAACGAGTACTCTTTCTAGTGGAGGCAGAAGGATTTTTGGAGTGTTTAGCCATGGGAGAAACTGGTGTGAAAGAGTTTGAAGGGTTTCTGAAGAGGATTTCTGAGTGATGAGAGCGATGGAAACAGAGAACAGTGGTTCAGAGAAGAGTGCCAACAAAGGATAATTCTGTATCTCCTTCGAAAATATGATATCTAATGAAATGATGTTTGATGTCTATATGCTTAGCCCTAAGGTGATGCACAAGATTCTTTGAAAGACATATATCACTAGAGTTATCACAAAATATTTGAATAAGTTTAAAAATAGTTCATAGTCACCTAGTTGATGAGACATCCGTAATAATAATTGTGCACAACATTGTCCAATTGTGATGTATTCAGCCTCCGTTGTGGATAGTGAAACTGATCCTTGTTTGTTACTATTCCAAGATACCAATGATTTCCAAGTAATAGACATGTCCCGCTGGTGCTTTTTCAGTCCTCCTTATCACATGTAAGATTAACATTTGAAAAACCTTCTAATTTAAAATTGTTAGAGTGTGGATACTATAGTTTGTAAGAAATAGTTCCAATGAGATAACAAATTATTCTCTTTATGGCAGTCAGATGTGACTCCTTAGTAGCTGACTGAAACCTGGTACATTTACAAACATTAAACATAATATCTGGTCGACTGGAAGTTAGGTAAAGTAAAGAGACAATCATTCCTCATTATTTAGGTTCATCAACATAATTTCTCTTTTCATCTGTTTCAAGATTTGTTAACGGGCTCACTGGTGGGTCAATAGCTTTAGCGATGCTCATACCAAACTTCTGAATTAGCTACTTTGTATACTTCGTCTAGCATATAAAGATTCCTTCTTCAGATTGTTGGATTTGAAGTCCAAGAAAAAGCATGATATCTCTAATCATACTCATTTCAAATTCCTTGCACAAAAGATGGTTAGCACTACCAAAGATAATATCATCAACGTAAACTTGAATAATAAGATTACCTTCTAATGATCTTTTGATGAATAATGTAGTGTCTAATTCACCTCTTATAAATTTGTGATCAAGTAGAAATGATCTACGTCTTTCGTATCATGCTCATGGAGCTTGTTTAAGTCCATACAATGTCGTGGTCAAATTATACACATGATAAGGAAACTTTGAATTATCAAATCCATGAGGTCGTTTTACATATACTTCCTCCTCAGTGAAGCGATTTAAGAAAGAACTTTTGACATCCATCTGGAAAATTCTAAATATTTTGAAATATGCGTATGCAAAAAGAATTCGTATTGACTCCAATCGAGCTACTGGAGCAAAGGTTTCATCGTAGTCGACTCCTTTTTGTTATGAGTACCCTTGAGTTACTAATCTAGCTTTGTTTCTCACAACATTTCCATCCTCATTGAGCTTATTTATGAAAACCCATTTTGTTCCAATTACAGTAGTGTCTGCAGGCTTAGGTAGTTTGTCAAATTGATCCAATTCTTCTTGCATTGCTTGTACCCAACTTGAGTCTTTTATAGCTTTCTCTTTATTCTTTGGTTCAATCTGAGAGATTAGTGCTATATTTTCCTTCTTCTTAAGAGCTCTCATGGTTTTCATTCCTTCACTTGCGACTTATATGTTGAACTTTTGAGGATATTCTGGTTCACTCCTCCATTCATTTAGACGCGTTACGCTCGTATGGGTAGTTGACTCCTTCTGTGATTTTGGTTGACTGTTGTCATTCTCATTAGTTGATTGTGTGAATACATCCAACATGTTAGTCGACTCTTGAGGTTTGCTTGACTGAGGTGTTTCTTGATTTTGATCTTCATCACCTCCAAAATTCCTTTCTCGGTCGTAGTGTTATTTTCATCGAATATAACATGTATTAATTCTTCTACAGATAGAGTGATTTTATTATAGACTCTAAAAGATCTATTGTTTATGGAATAACCTAGAAAAATACCTTCATCGCTTCTTGGATAAAATTTTCCAAGATTGTCCTTACCATTGTTGTTGATGAAACACTTGCTTCCAAATGTGTGGAAATAGCTTATGTTGGGTCGTTTACCTTTCCATAGTTCATGTGGAGTTTTCTTCAATATAGGTCTTATGAGATATATGTTGAGAATTGGAAAGTTGTGCTTACTGCTTCTGCCCAGAAGTGGTTTGGCAAGGAATATTCTAGTATCATAGTTCTCGGCATATCTTGTAGAGTTTTATTTTTTCGCTCAACTACTCCATTCTGTTGGGGTGATCTTGGAGCTGAGAAGTTTTGGGTGTATCCTTGATCATTGCAGAAGTCTTCCAGTGCTATGCTTTCAAATTCTCCTCCATGATCACTTTGAATGGTTGTAATAAGATATCCCTTTTCTCATTCAACTTTTTTAAAGAAGATCTCAAAATTTTGCAAAGCTTCATCTTTGTGAGATAGAAAAATCACCAATGTAAAACGTGAGTAGTCATCAACAATAACTAAAGCATATCGTTTTCTTCCTATGCTAGCAGTTCTAGTGGGTCCAAACAGATCCATATGAAGCAATTGTATAGGCTTGGATGTAGACACAATGTTTTTGATTTTGAAAGAGTTCCTAGTTTCTTTACCAATTTGACATGCATCATATACATGATTTCTAGAGAAATTGAGTTCAGGGAGACCAATAGCTAAATCATGCTTGGATAGTTTATCTATAAGATGCATGTTTGCATGACCAAGTTTCTTATGCCATAACCATGGATCATCAGATATGGAAGTTAAGCAAATGTGACCATCTATATATTCAAAACCATCAAGAATATAAACATTTCCATACCTTTTTCCTGAAAGGATTATTTTACTTGTCTCATCTTCAATAGCACAACCCGTTATATTGAATTTTACTTCATACCCTGAATCACATAGCTGATTATACTCAGAAGAATGTAGTTGAGTTCGTCTACAAGCTAAACTTCAGTAATATCACAGTTGTTATTGAATGGAATTGTGCCAGTGCTGACTATCTTCCCTTTTGAGTGATCGGTTCCAACCCTACACCACTATATAGTAGCAACAAGTGGTCGATGCAATTTTACCCGATTAGGTCGGGATCGATTTCCACAGGGAGTTAATTTGATTTGGAATCGGGTATCTAACTAATCTAGATGTGGTTGTTGTTTCTAATTGCATTTTAAAACATTGTTGTGATTTATTTTATTCTAATTTTAAACTATCGAATACTAATAGTAATCTAAGTACAATATTTTTGTTAAAGTTTCAAGGATTAAAAGGCACTAGGGAAGTAACTTCCACCTAGGTGAGTATATAATGGGTATCAAGAATTTAGGACAAGCTTGTTATGATTGGGGTCGTGATATATCATCACACAAAAGTGCTCACTATATACCTCTGGGTAGTTTAAGTGACTTTGCCTGATTTGGCTTTCTCAAGCCCAAATGGGTGCTAATGCAATGCAAGTGAAATTGGATCAAGTCAGATATTACTATCTCTAGGTTTAACCCTTTAATTGAGGCTATCAGTCTCTTGAATTCACCCCAATTCCTTGTTAGTCTAATTTTCCTAGACTTAGTCCCTCTTTATCAAGAAGGGCCTAAGTCACAAAGGCATGAATCAGTGTTTCCAACCACTCATTCTACAATTAAAGCATAAATTAGGCTAAATATCACTAACCCATAAACAATTAAGCCCTAAAATTCAAGACCCATTAAATACCCACACTAGGGTTGTGTCACAACCCTAGCTATGGGTCTAGCTACTCATGATAATAGCAGAAATCAAAGGTAAAGATAAAATATAAGCCATAATATTCAAATACAAGATGAAAATCTAAAGATTGAAGATAAATATACTCTAAATTTACTCAAAAAGGTAAAACCCAGTCTTTCACGTTCTCTCTAAAACAAAACTTAATCTAAAAATGACAAAAAGGTCTATTTATACATAGCCAAAATTTTCGGACAAAAATGCCCCTGCGGAGGATTCGCGAACATGTAATTCTGACCGCGTCCGCGATTGATCTTTCGCGGCCGTGTAATAATGAACGTGGTCCATGTTTCTTCATATTTGAACCTGTACTAGGCCTTGTTTCGCGGACAGCGTAGTAACAACCGCGCCCGCGTAAGCTTCCTACGCGGCCACGTAATTTGGATGCAGACCGCGTCCTTCATTTATGCTCAAGTTGAAAAGCCTGTGAACCTCGTCAAGCGCTCACAGATGAATTCCAATCGCATCGGCGTAAGATCAATTCGCAGATGCGTAATTTGGACGCAGATCACGTTCTTCTGTTAAGCCTTACTTGCAGGATCTCTGAATCCCAAAGCACGCTCTCAGTGAAAATCCCATCACGGCCGCGCCAGAGAGTTCACGGCCGCGCTTTTCCAACACGGTCAGCGGTGATTTTAGTGCTTAAAGAAGCTTCTCTAAATCTACTTTCGTGGACCACGTAATAGTGGCCGCCTCAGCGGTGGTCCTTACGTGTCGGCACTTTTCTGCCGCTCTCAGCGCTCCAGTATTGGCCTTTGATTTGTGCAAGTTTGACTCCTTCATGAGTTGATTATGGCTTTTTTGCCTCATTTTGACCAAAACCCTGCAAGCAAGCACATTAAGTTAGTTTTCGGGAATATCTTTATGCATTTTTACCCAAAACCTAAGCAAAAGAGAGCACATAATAGGCTAAAACCCCTATTTATCAACTCCCCCAAACTTAAGCTTTTGCTTGTCCTCAAGAAAACAAGGTAATTTCCACCTCCACAAGAAAAGGAAAGGAAAATTTCAGCAACCCTAAGGTGACTTCATCAAGCATCAATTGGGACTAACAATTACCCTCAACACAAATGCATTATCAATAACATCAAGTTACGACCTTTTGAGTTCTATAGTTCTAGCGTGACACAAGAGCATCAAGAGTTGACTCAATTCATCAAGGAGGTTCTCTCTCTCACATAGGTCATTGTGGATCCCAGACTCCTCCTCCTATACTTCCCTTTACAAAATCTTACTTTTTTAGAATGAAACACTCAAGTCAAAGATTGTGAAGAAGTGCACTCATCACTCTCAAAGGAATGCCACAAGTCCGGCTCTAAGTACCATATGCTTTCCCCTTATGTAACCCGCCAGTAATGTAAGCTCAGTCAACTTAAAATCATATAGGGCTTTAGAGGGGATGTAATGAAGGCTTTTGGATCAGGGTAGGACATAATGAACTATGATGGTTTCATATTTCCTTAAGCACTCCATTTTCTAATTTTGACTCGTACTTTCGTGACTCTTTGAGTCATTTTCTTCTTTCTAAAGGGAATTAGAGAGACACATTGTCACTCTTTCTTATTCTTGACAATCATTTTTCTCCTTTTTTCATCATTCTATACCTTTCAACATTGCGTTCTTTGAATCCCTTCAACCTTTACTTTCTTTTTGATCTATGTCTTTTTGACTTTTCATCCTTTTCTTTGCCTTTATTTATCATCAATTATTTTTGTTCTTTGAACCTTTCATCACTTGAACTTCCTTGTCTCTCCCCCAAACTTTTTATTTTGCCTATTGTTCAACATGAATGCTAAGGAATTGGGTGTCAAGAGAGGGTCATTGTAAAACGGATAAAGGCTTGTAATGTGGCTATCGAATGAAAAAGGCTTAGGATCAATAAGGTTGACTAAGGATATCATATTGGTAGGCTATGGAAGCTTTCAAAGTTCAGTTGGGACCAAGGAGATCCTACAATCACTTCTCAAGTTGAGATACACTTAGGATTTCGCCTAGACAAACATTCAGGGCAAGTTCTAGACTTATTGGCACGAGACTCAGACTTGCAATGCAATACCTCAACTCTCAAGATACTGGATTGTTAAAGAGAACAGAGTCGAGGGCCCACAACAACCCTAGCTAAGATTGAAGATCACATATGGCTCAAAGAGACAACTTGATGATAGTTTTAGTCAACTCAAGAGTCTAAAGGTCGCAACCAGAGCTATTCTTTGTCAATCAATTTATCTCTAACCATGAGGTCGAAGGTAAATATGTTAGTACCAAGTGAAGCCTACTTGAGACACTTTTATTCAATACTACTATATATCAAAGAAAAAAGAAAAAAAATAGACTCAATCCCTTAAGAAGGTTGTCACGCCATCCATCGCTGGGAAGAGCCACCCAGTTCACACAATATCCACCTCTGGAAAGAACCGTGGAATTAGGAAAAATAAAGGCTTATTGATCACGCAAAAATGTAAAAAGAAGCTACAAACTCAAAAAAAGGCTGCTAAAGGAAATAAGAAGCTAAGCTATTAAGGAAAATTACAAAAGAAGTTATAAAGTAAACTACGGAAAGTAAAATGAATATATAAAATAAGGGAATGAAAAGAATATATACAAAATGGGGATGAATATATACATCGAATGGTAAAGTTATATATATACCAAAAGTGAAAAATAATGAAAAGTAAAAATAAAGAAAAATAGTATCATAATTATTACAAGCCAGTCATTAAAATCATCAAATCAAAATAAGACCACCCCCAAATAGAAGTTAGCATTGTCCTCAATGCTAAAAGCAACAATAAGATCGGGGAAGGGATAGAGAGTAAAGAAAACTCCCTATGTAGTCTCTTTCTGCATGGGGTCAGGCACACTAGATGGGTCCTCTAAATGTGTAGGCTCATCAGCTCCATAAGGATCCTCCAGCAGTATCTCCAAGTCCTCAGATTAGGGCACCAAAAATCCCCTCATGGGATCTCTGTCAGCCTCCAGCTCGGATGTCTGTGCTGTCTATGCTGCAGGCAGTCTCCTCCATAGGTAAATCAAGTGGGATGTCTCCGGCTGAAGTGAGCTTCTCTACCTCCTTCTTCAGCTTCTCCATCGACTCCTTGGAGGCTTGAGTCTTATTCAATCTTTTGACCTGCTTCCCCAGGTCCTTGATCACCTTCACATGCATAGCCAGAGTCTCGAAGATTTTCTTTTGATTGTCTGCTTCAGGGAATCCTCCATTGATGGAGGTAGCTGAATCTGTGCTGGAGTTTCCTGTGCTGCGACCACATTGGATAAGACATACAGCTTTGATGTAGCTGCCTACATCCAGTTGTTGATGTTGGATTAAGTCTGATTAACCCGCAACACAGTCTGAAGGTCAGTGAGGAGGAAGGCACCGAAAATGGGGCAAAGACAGATGGCCTTGAGGGAAGAGGTGGCATGGCAGCAAATGAACCTTCAGCTGTGGAAGGCTCGAACCAAGTGACCACTACCCTCGAATCTTCAAACTAGCCAGTGGAGGTAGTGGCTTTTCCTTTGTACTTGGGGTTGTCTGCTCCTTGAAGGCTGTACCAAGAGAAAGATTTTTTTGGCTTCACTTTCTTGTCAATATCCCTCCCTTCTACCCCTTGGTCTTCTAAGTACACGGTGAGGAAGTTAGGGTAGGGGTATGATCTTTCTTCCTTCCCGATAGCTTTGGTGATGATTTTGGAAATGATGTTTCCCACATTTATCGGGTACCACGCCATCATAAAAGCCACAACAATTTCTCGGGAGACTGGGATGTCACTGTCATGCTGGGATGGGTCTATCCGGCTGCAAACAAAGGTGCACCACCCTTTTGTTTCAAAGCTCAGAGTGTTTCTAGCAATTTGTACCCTAGGTGTAAGCAAAGCCGTAGTTGTCCCAGGAACGGCTATCACCCCTGCAAGCCAAGGACGGGTTGCTTCATCTAATGCCACCTTCTCCAAGTAAAGGGATTCGTCCATATCAACGAACCCGGAATATGAGTTCTGAGTCGGGCCATCAAATCTGATCTTTCGGTTCCGTACCTTAGTAACATAGGTGCCATTTTTTATGTGGGAAACATTGGCGTAGAATTCTTTACCGCACCCAGCCACTAAGTACTCATTGGCCTCCGACAGCTTGATAGTGAAGAATTTCCACCCCATTCTTTAATCAAATTACTTCTTCACATTGGGATTGTGGGGTAAAAGATCCCTTTCTATGAATTGCCTTTCAAGGTTGAGTGACCTTTGTGGCCACCATTCTCGTAACTTGTGGTAGGCATTTTAACTGACAAATTTATCTTCCCATGTTGATGGCTTTCTTGATCTAGCTAAACCCCCCATATGGGTATCACCTCCTCTCCCGTCATCCGGGACGTCTTCTTCATCAAGATTTATAGGAGCAACTGTTGTTGATGCCGGAGTTGCAGCAAGCGGAGTAGATGGTGCTGAAATCTCACTACCTCCTTCTGAGCCATCAGACGACTCAGAACAGGAGGTAGATTCATCGACTAGGCGGTAGGGTTGTGATTGGGCCTCTTGTTGAGGTTGTGCAGCTTCCCCTTCAGAAATATCCTGGGATGGGAGGTACTCACTAGTATCACATGAGTCGGGAGTGGGTGGTCTAAGGGTTTGCTTCTTGCCAATGACCCTTTGAGGTGCTAAAGGTGCAGTTTGTTTCCCTCTGCCCCCTCCTCGTGAGGATTCTCCCCTCCTTTGTGGTTTTTCAGAAGCACCACGAGATCGCACCATTATCTACATACATAATTAGAGAAATAACATTAGCATTGTGGTTCAATGTATAATTAAATAAAGGCAGTTGAAATGCAATAATGCTTCCCAAAGAAGTCCACCGCGGACGGCAAAATAATGGGTGCGGCCATGGAAGGTCCATCACGGACTGCATAATAAGGAGTGCGGCCGTGAAAGCGTTGGAATCAGACTACCAACTCTCTGAAGATGGACTTCCGCGGACCGCAAAATAATGAGCGCGACCGCGAATGAAGCAACGTGGACCGCATAAAAGTGAACGCGGCCACGAAACCAATTGGTAAACTCTCTGAAGTTCAAGAATTCAGACCGTGAAATTATAGATGCGACCACATAAAGGAAACCGTGGACCGCAAAAAAATTACCGTGTCCGTGAACTTAAAAGATCATTCAACCCTCACAAAATCATGAACACGGACCGCGGACCGCGGACCACGGAGTTCAACCTTAACGGGCAGTGATGAATAATTTAAACCTAGGGCTTTCACTAAGTGCAAAATTTGGTTAAATTATCAAGCATAGTGAATAACCCTACCCCCCATTAGGCTTTAAACAGTACCCACATGAATTTTTAGCATCAATTTGATAACATGGCAAGCAAGTAAGCCTTATTAAAGAGAAAAAGTAAAACTAAATGAAAACAAAAGAAACAACTAAAATTAATACAAAAAATTCGAGCATACTTGTTGTGAGATTTGTAGTAGAAACTAACTATTGATTAATAAGGTTAGAGTGAAATTCAAAGAAGAGAAGATGAACAGTTCTCTATTTCGGTGAAAGTGGGGAGTTCGAAAAGTGTAAAAGGAACTGGGACCTTCTATTTATACTCCACAAAAGTGGTCCCGCCGACTTACCTGAACGCGGAATTCCACCGTGGTCTGTGTTTTTTTACCTATCAAAGAATCTTTGCAGAAGCTGGTCCACTGAGAGAAAAAAAACAAGCGTGGACACGTAAGAGCAATGCGGACCAAGAAATTACGATCGCGGACGCAAATACAACTTCAGAAAGTTGATATTCTAGGATTTTCAAGTCCGCGTCCGCGTCCGCTGAGAATTTGTTACCCCGTGAACTGTTGTCGTGGACAGCAAAATTTTGATCGCGGTCCGAATAGTTCCCCACACTTAGGCAAATTTTTCCAGTCAAAGCCTTCACAACCAGTTAGTTCAAACAAAGCCTAATCTAAGAAGAAAATCAAAAAGAAAGAAAAACACATGGGTTTCCTCCCAAGAAGCGCCTAATTTAACATCGCGGCACTACGCATCTTACCATCATCATTGGAAATTGATCAAGGTCACCACACTGCTGTCATCAAACTTGTCGAGATAGTTCTTCACTCGGTGACCATTAACTCTAAAGATTCCACCATTTATTTTTCAAATCAAGGGCACCAAACAGAGTTACATGCACCACTTCAAAAGGGCCACTCCATTTTTACTTGAGCTTTCCCGGAAACAGTCGTAACCGGGAGTTGAAAAGAAGAACCAAGTCACCCTCCTTGAACTCTTTGTTCCGGGCATATTTGTCATGTATGTACTTCATCTTATCCTTATACAAGGACGAGCTGGAATAGGCATGAAACCGGAATTCATCAAGTTCATTGAGTTTCTCTACCCGGAGATTGGTTGCTACATCCCATTCCATATTTAACTTCTTAAGCGCCCACATGGCCTTGTGATCTAGCTCAACCACCATATGGCATGCTTTCCCAAATACCAACCGGTATGGAGACATACCGGTTGGAGTCTTGTATGCAGTTCTACAAGCCCACAAAGCATCATCAAGTTTCCTTGACCAATCCGTCCGATTTGCATTGACAATTTTTGGTAATATGCTCTTTATCTCCCTGTTGGAGACCTCAACTTGTCCACTAACCTGTGGATGATAGGGGGTTGACTCTTTATGATTGACACCATACTTGGAAAGTAAAGTGTCGAAGGCCTTGTTGCAGAAATTAGAACCCTCATCACTGATGATCACCCTAAAGAGTGCCAAACCTTGTGAAGATGTTTTTCTGTAAGAACGCCACCACACTTCTTGCTTCATTGTTGGGCAAAGAAAAAACTTCAACCCACTTGGAAACATAATCAACAACAACTAGAATGTAAGTGCTACCACAAGAAATCACAAATGGCCCCATGAAGTCTATGCCCCACACGTCAAAAATATTGATCTCAAGAATAGCGGTGAGAGGAATGTCATCCTTCTTGGAAATTTCACCAGCTCTTTGCATTCATCACACCTTTTAACAAGCTCACTTGCATCTTTATACAGGGTCGACCAATAAAGTTCACAGCTAAGAACCTTTGAAGAAGTTCTCGCCCCACCATTATGACCACCATAGGGCGAGGAATGGAAAGCACCAAGAATACTTATTTTCTCCTCTTCCGGGACACATATACGGATCACACCGTCATTGAAAATATTGAACAAGTAGGGCTCATCCCAATAATAATCCAATCTATCCCGTTTGAGTTTCTTCCTTTGGTTAGAAGAGAGCTCACTTGGGACAATGCCGGTCACAATAAAATTAGCAACATCCACGACCAGGGCATACCATTCAAAGATACGGAGATGGGTTTTTCATCCGTGAATGAATCTTAATTTCGAGACCATCATAGGGACTCCCCTCCTCTTCTAAGCGGGACAAGTGGTCCGCCACTTGATTTTCACTTCCTTTTCTATCAATGATTTCTAGGTTAAACACTTGAAGTAGAAGAACCCATCTCATTAACCTAGCTTTCGATCCTTTTTGGTCATCAAGTAACGGAGTACCGCGTGATCGATGTGAACAATCACTTTGGAACCCATGAGATATAGCCTGAATTTTTCCATGGCGAACACAATGGCTAGCAACTCTTTCTCCGTCATTGTATAATTGACTTGGGCGTCATTCATCGTTTTGCTTGCATAATAAATTGGATGAAATATCTTGTTTATCCTTTTCCCCAAAACCGCTCCTACCGCAACGTCACTAGCATCACAAATGAGCTCAAATCGTAAGCTCCAACTGTTGCGGTAATGATGGGAGTGGTTGTCAATTTATATTTGAGAAGTTCAAAAGCTTTCATGCACTTTTCATTGAGCACAAACTTTGCATCCTTTTATAGCATCTTGCACAAGGGGTTCACCACTTTTGAGAAATCTTTGATTAACCTTCGGTAGAATCCCGCGTGCCCAAGAAAACTCCTAACCCCCTTGACGGAAGTAGGAGGAGGGAGCTTTGAAATCACTTCAATCTTTGCCTTGTCCACTTCAATTCCGTTCTTTGAGATCTTATGGCCGAGGACAATTCCCTCCTCGAGCATAAAGTTCCATTTTTCCCAATTTAGCACTGCATTGGTCTCTTCATATCGGGCAACACTTTGTCAAGATTTTCCAAGCATTCTTCAAATGAATCACCCACAACACATAAATCATCCATGAACACGTCGAGTAAATCCTCCACCATATCTGTAAATATTGCCATCATACACCGTTGAAAGGTAGCCGGTGCATTACACAAACTAAACGACATCCATGAGAATGCAAATGTTCCGTACGGACATGTGAATGTAGTTTTATTTTGGTCTTCCAGTGCAATGAGAATCTGGTTGTTGCCTGAGTACCCATCCAAAAAGCAATAGTAGGCCCTCCCGGCAAGTCTGTCCAACATTTGATCAAGAAAGGGCAATGGAAAATGATCTTTGCGGGTCACTTTGTTAAGCTTGTGGTAGTCCATGCATACCCTCCATCCGATAACAGTACGAGTGGGGATCAACTCATTTTTCTCATTTGTGACCACGGTCATACCCCCTTCTTCGGCACACATTGTACCGGCGCATGTACTATGCGAAATAGGATACACCACCCCTGCATCTAGACACTAGTTAATTTCCTTCTCAACGACCTTTTTCATAGCCTCGTTCAACCTCCGTTGATGTTCCACGGAAGGTTTGGCATCATCCTCTAGTATAATTTTGTGCATGCAAAAGGTGGGGCTTATACCCCGAATGTCAGCTAGAGGCCATCCAGTTGCCTTTTTCCTTCTTTGAAGCACCTTAAGGGTGGAGTTTACATTCACTTTGTTTAAGAAAGCAGAAAGAATAACAGGTAATGTAGAAGAAGGGCCTAAGAATTCATACCTGAGGTGCGAAGGTAGAGGCTTCAACTCCAATGTTGGTGGCTCCCATATGAGTATGATCCCATTCCGTGCAAGGCATTTGCACATTGTACCTAGCCTTCCCTTTCACCATCCTCATGGTTCAACAACACAACTTCCATAGGGTCTTCCACATTGATCATGGCACTCTTGTCATCAACTATCATCTCTGTCACAAGATCCACAAAAGAGCAAACTTCATTACTATTCGATTGCCTCATTGATTTATACACGTGGAATACAACTTTTTCATCACCCACCCGGAAAGTGATCTCCCATGCTTCCACATCAACCAATGCCTTCCATGTTTCTAGGAAAGGTCTCCCCAATATTATAGGCACCTCATAGTCGACTTCGCAGTCGAGAACCACAAAATCAGTGGGCAAAATAAACTTGTTGACCTGGACAAGAACATCATCAATAATACCAAGCGGCTTCTTCATTGTTCTATCCGCCATTTGCAATATCATCAAAGTAGATCTTGGTTTCCAATACCCAATGTCTTGAATACGGAGTATGGCATCAAATTAATACTTGTGCCCAAATCACACAAGGCTTTTGCAAAATCAGCACTACCAATGGTGCATGGAATTGTAAAGGCTTCGGGATCTTCAAGCTTTGGAGCCATCGAGTGCACAATGGAACTCACTTGATGAGTCATTTTGATGGTCTCACAATTCATAGATCTCTTTTTAGTTACCAAGTCCTTCATGAACTTGCCATATCCCGACATTTTCTCAAGAGCTTCCACCAAGGGCACATTGATTGACAAGCTTTTTATCATCTCACTAAACTTCTTGAATTGGTTTTCATTATTTTGCTTGGCAAGTCTTTGAGGATAAGGTGGAGTAGGCCTTGGAAAAGGAGCCTTGGATTTTGACACTACCATTTCTGGTATGTCTATCGAGTGTTCCCCAGACAATTTCACGTCATTTTGAGTCTCCTCCCCATTGTCATGAACATCGATCCTCACTTCATCATGCAAATTCCCATCATTCACTTGCTCATCAATTATTGGGTCATCATCATTTTGCAATACAACATCTTCACTCACAATTTTCTTAGGATTAGAGGTACTTGCATCTCCACCCCTACCGCTTCTTGTGGTCATCGCCATGGCATGGCCTGTATTGTTCCCACCCTTTGGGTTTACTACCGTATTACTTGGTAGTGCCCCCTTAGGGCGAGTATTCAATGTTTGAGAAATTTGACCCATTTGTACTCCCAAGTTGTGGAGTTGGGTGGTATGGGAAGCTATTTGAGCATCAGAGTCGGCATTCCTTTCCATCATTTGTTTGAACATACTCTCTATCCGCCCCATTTCATTATTTGAAGAACTTCTCCCTTGGTACGGATATGGAGGTGGATTGTTGGGTTGTTGATACATCGGGGGTATTTGAAAGCTCGACCCCCATTTTACATTGCCTCCCCAATTGTTATTGTTGCTTCCACTCCAATTGCTATTGTTGTTTCCTTGATTCCCCTAGTTTTGGTTGTTGTTTCCCCAATTGTTCGAATTGTTATTGTTGACATTATTCCAATTCCCTGGGCTTTGGTTGCCCCAGTTTTGGTTGTTCCCTTGCAATCTCCATTGTTGATTTGGAGCATTGCTCCGTTTTCCTTGATATTTGTTAGCATATAACACTTCTTCACTTTGGTCATCATAAGACTCGTCTTGGTTGTAACCACTACCACTTTGCTCATATTGTTCTTGATTGCCTTGCACTTGTTGACCATGTTTCCTCCTCTTGTTGACCATTAAATTCACCCCTTCCATGGCGTTTATTTGTCTTTGACCCTGTACTTGCTGAAGTTGGGCCTTTGCTAATTGATTCATAGTAGTTGTCAACTCGGCTATGGCTTGTTCGTGGTCATGAAGTTCTTTGTAAAGATGGATGACATTAGGATCACCCTGAGGAACATTTTCCCGACTCTGTCAGGCTAAGGATGTGTCAGCCATGTCATTAAGTACGTCACATGCATCGGCATACGGCACTTTCATGAAATTTTCCCCAGCTAGTTGATTCACCACACACTTATTTGGTCGTGTTAATACCCCTATAGAATGTTTGTTGGATCATTGCTTCAGTCATGTCATTGTTGGGGAATTCCTTGACCATTGTTCGGTATCTCTCCCAGATTAAATGTAAGGGTTCATTAGGTTCCTGTTTGAAGGCTAAGATATAATCCCTCAATACTGCCATATGACCCGGTGAGAAAAACTTGGCTATGAACTTATCAACCAACTCATCTTAAGTGGTGATGGAATGTCTGGGTAGCCTCTCAAGCCAGTCTAAAGCTTTCCCTCTTAGTGAAAAGGGGAAAAGTATCAATATCAGAGCATTCTCCGACACGTTTGTCTCCTTTCTCCCGCAACATGTGTCTACAAAACCCTTTAGATGTTTATATGCATTCATATGGCGCGCCGGTGAAGAAAACTCTTTGCTCCAATAGGCTCAGCATGACATTTGTAATTTGGAAATAGCCCGCCCGAATCCGGGGCAGGACAATTGCACTGGCATAACCTTCATTTGGAAGCACTCGGTGTTCTGCTCGTGGAGGAGAAGGGGGAGGGTTTAGAATGTTGTAATTAGCCTGGCGGCCTCTTCTTTAGACTTGAGGTTCAAGATTAACCTCATCCTCACCATTGTCATCTACCCCCTCCCCCGGAAGAATATTTCTGAGAGTATCATTATGAGCCATTTGGTACCTAAAGTGATTGACACACAAAAGTTAGAAACACAGAAGGAAAGAAAAATAAGACATACAAATAGTTAGATAGATAGACAAAACCATCTAACTCCCCGGTAACGGCGCCAAAAAGTGATCGGTTCCAACCCTACACCACTATATAGTAGCGAGGAGTGGTCGATGCAGTTTTACCCGATGAGGTCGGGATCGATTTCCATAGGGAGTTAATTTGGTTTGGAATCGGGAATCTAACTGATCTAGATGTTGGTGTTGTTTCTAATTGCACTTCTAAACATTGTTGTGATTGATTCTATTATAAATTTATACTATTGAATGCTAAGAGTAATTTAAGTATAATATTTTTGAGAAAGTTTTCAAGGATTAAAAGACACTAGGGAAGTGCCTTCCACCTAGGTGAGTATCTAATGGGTATCAAGAATTTAGGACAAGCTTGTTATGATTGGGATCGTGATATATCATCACAAAAAGTGCTCACTCTATACCTCTCGGTAGTTTGAGTGACTTTGCCCGATTTGGCTTTCTCAAGCCCAAATGAGTGCTAATGCAATGCAAGTGAAATTGGATCGAGTATGGTATTACTATCTCTAGGTTTAACCCTTTAACTGGGGCTGTCAATCTCTTGAGTTCACCCCAATTCCTTGTTAGCCTAATTTTCCTAGACTTAGTCCCTCTTTCTCAAGAGGAGCCTTAGTCACAAAGGCATGAATCATTGTTTGCAATCACTAATTCTACAATTAAAGCATGAATTAGGTTAAATATCACTAACCCCTAAATAATTTAGCCCTAAAATTCAAGACCCATTAAATACCCACACTAGGGTTGGGTCACAACCCTAGCTATGGGTCTAGCTACTCATGATAATAGCAGAAATCAAAGGTAAAGATGAAATATAAGCCATAATATTCAAATACGAGATGAAAATATAAAGATTGAAGATAATCTAAGAAGAAAATCAAAAAGAAAGAAAAACACATGGGTTTCCTCCCAAGAAGCGCCTAATTTAACATCGCGGCACTACGCATGTTACCATCATCATTGGAAATTGATCAAGGTCACCACATGGATATCATCAAACTTGTCGAGATAGTGCTTCACTCGGTGACCATTAACTCTAAAGATTCCACCATTTATTTTTCAAATCAAGGGCACCAAACAGAGTTACATGCACCACTTCAAAAGGGCCACTCCATTTTGACTTGAGCTTTCCGAGAAACAATCGTAACCGGGAGTTGAAAAGAAGAACCAAGTCACCCTCCTTGAACTCTTTGTTCCGGGCATATTTGGCATGTATGTACTTCATCTTATCCTTATACAAGGACGAGCTGGAATAGGTATGAAACCGGAACTTATCAAGTTCATTGAGTTTCTCAACCCGGAGATTGGTTGCTACATCCCATTCCAGATTTAACTTCTTAAGCGCCCACATGGACTTGTGCTCTAGCTCAACCACCATATGGCATGCTCTCCCAAATACCAACCGGTATGGAGACATACCGGTTGGAGTCTTGTACGCAGTTCTACAAGCCCACAAAGCATCGTCAAGTTTCCTTGACCAATCCGTCCGATTTGCATTGACAATTTTTGGTAATATGCTCTTTATCTCCCTATTGGAGACCTCAACTTGTCCACTAACCTGTGGATGATAGGGGGTTGACACTTTATGATTGACACCATACTTGGAAAGTAAAGTGTCGAAGGCCTTGTTGCAGAAATTAGAACCCTCATCACTGATGATTACCCTAAGGAGTGCCAAACCTTATGAAGATGTTATTCTGTAAGAACGCCACCACACTTCTTGCTTCATTGTTGGGAAAAGACACAGCTTTAACCCACTTGGGAACATAATAAACAACAAATAGAATGTAAGTACTACCACAAGAAATCACAAAAGGCCCCATGAAGTCTATGCCCCACACGTCAAAAATATTGATCTCAAGAATAGCGGTGAGAGGAATGTCATCCTTCTTGGAAATTTCACCAGCTCTTTGCATTCATCACACCTTTTAACAAGCTCACTTGCATCTTTATACATGGTCGGACAATAAAATCCACAGCTAAGAACCTTTGAAGAAGTTCTCTCCCCACCATGATGACCACCATAGGGCGAGGAATGGAAAGCATCAAGAATACTCATTTTCTCCTCTTCCGGGACACATATACGGATCACACCGTCATTGAAAATCTTGAACAAGTAGGGCTCATCCCAATAATAATCCAAGCTATCCCGTTTGAGTTTCTTCCTTTGGTTAGAAGAGATCTCACTTGCGACAATGCCGGTCACAATAAAATTAGCAACATCCACGAACCAGGATATACCATTCAAAGATACGGAGATGGGTTTTTCATCCGGGAATGAATCTTAATTTCGAGACAATCATAGGGCCTCCCCTCCTTGCAACATCCGCGTAAGATAAATTTGCGGCCGTGTAATTTGGATGCGGACCAGGTTCTTCAGTTAAGCCTTACTTGTAGGGTCTTTAAATCTCAAACCATGCACTCAGCGAAAATCCCATCGCGGCCACGCTAGAGAGTTCACGGTCGCGCTTTTTTAACGTGGTCAGCGGCAATTTTAGTGCTAAAAGCAACTTCTCTGAATCTAATTTTGCGGACCACGTAATAGTGGTTTCCTCTGTAGTGGTCCTTACGCGGCCGCGCTTTTATTCCGCTCTCAGCGCTCCAATCTCAGCCTTGGATTTGTGCAAGTTTCACTCCTTCATGAGTTGATTATGGATTCTTTGCCTCATTTTGACCAAAACCCTGCAAGCAAGCACATTAAGTTAGTTTTCGGGAATATCTTTACGCATTGTTTTCCTAAAACCTAAGCAAAAAAGAGCACATAATAGGCTAAAATCCCTAGTTATCATTGAGTCATCACAAAATTTAACGCTTCCTCCATTTATCTTCATAACTTCTTTAAAAAGGTTTTTGTCACTTGTCATATGACTGGAACTTGCACTATCTAGGTACTATTTTCCTTTGCGGCTCTTCCTGTGATGTTCCTGCAAAACATAATTATCACTTTATTTTAGGTACTAAAGCTTTCTTGGGTCCTTGTTGGTTAGTATAACTAGGATCAGGTTTGTTTTTGGGTTTCCAAATCCACCTTGAAATATTTGATTTACGAAATCGACAAAAGGAATACTTATGTCCACTTTTATTATAGTAGTGACACACAGAGGCCGATCCGTTTTTGGATCTTCCACTTGTGTTAGTACTAGTGACACTATTTGAGCTGGTCCTTTTCCAGTTGACTTGTAAGTCACCTGGTTGGACTTAACAGGACTATGACTAGTGGATTTGCGTATACCATTGAGTTGCATTTGCAATTCCTGAAATTTCTCTTGAAGTACATCCTTTTCAATTTCACATACTTCAAGCTTGAGTTTCAAGTCTTTATTTTACTTGCTGAGTCTCTTCAGTTCATTCATCAACTTTTGAGACTCTTTTAAAGTAAGGTCAACAATATCTTGAAATTTATTACATCTTTTACAATTATAAGATCTTACCTTGCTTGTTTGACCTCATGCCATGAAATAATTCTCATTATCATCTTTGCATTCATCGTCTAAAGCATCTACACCTGTGCAGCAGCTTGAGAGTTTGTTCATGTCGTTTTCCAGGAGTGTCATGAAGCATAAATTTCCTATCTCTTCGGGTTCTGAACTCTCTTCATCACTCCAGCTTCCAAATGATTTATTCTTGTTGAATCCTCTGGAAACCTTTCTTTTAAGATCTGGGCATTCAGCTTGAACATGCCTATATCTTCCACACTTGTAGCATTTTCCATCATTCTTGTCTTGTTCATTATATTGCCTAATTCTCTTGGACGGTATCCTGCCTCTTCTTGTATTTCTATATCTCCTCATTAAACCATCCATGTTCCTTGATACCATGGCAATCTCTTCCTCAAGGGCTTCAGGGTCATCATCAATATCATGTCTGTCCTTTCAGTTGTAGCCTTGAACGCGACTCTTTTCTTCATTTCTTCTTGTCTTGTTTTCTTGAGGTGGGTTTTCATGAATGCTATAAGGTCTCCTCAAAGCTCATCATAAGAGAGTTTATTTAAATCTTGTGATTCAAGTGCAACTACTTTTGTCTTCCAGGTGGTAGGTAGACTTCTCAGAATGTTCCGAACTTGATCACCACTTGAGTATGGTTTATCAAAAGCTTTTAGATCGCTTATGAATTTAATTATTCTTGCAAATATTTCTTCAATGGATTCTCCTTATTTCATATGTAAAAGTTCGTAGTCATGAACTAACATGTTGATGTGAGTCTCTTTCACTTTGTTGTTTCCTTCATAAGTAACTTCCAGTTTATCCCACATTTCCTTGGCTTTATCATAACTAGAGATTTTTTCATATGCCATCTGCTCGTCTGTGTATTCATTTACATCTTCTGGATCAGCATGTGGTTGAGCAACTACTGGTAGTAGATAGTTTCCCTTTTTGATAACTCATAAAACTTTGACGTCGTATGACTTTGCATATATTTCCATACGCACTTTCCAGTGAGAAAAATGTTTTCCATTGAAATATGATTGCCTAACTTGCGATGTTTCTTCTTGAAAGAGTGCTCCAATAATAACTTGATTTGCCATGATCTTTTCTCACAAGCTGTTAAGCAAATAAGTGTGACTAGCTCTGATACCAATTGAAAGTACAAGAGGAGGTGAATTGCTTATTTTTAAAAACTTTTATCAGTAGTTGACTAGTTTACCAATTAGTCGACTAGAAATAAGAGCAAGATAATACAAAATATAGAAATAAAATGCAGGAATTAAAGACACCAGAATTTTTATATTGGTTTGGATTCAATGTTAATCCTAGTCTAGTCCCCTTGGGTTGCAAGGGTCTTCTCTTTCAGTGATCGATTTCTTTAGTACAGAATGAATGGTGTAGCTTTATACCAACAACTTAGTCTCTATGTCTCTCTTCTTTTCTTGATACAATGCCTCACCAATCTTTATCTCCATTTCTTCTCTCACTAGTTACACAGCAAATCTAAAAGAACTACAATGCTTGTTTAGAGTAGAAGAAAAAGAGGGCAGATGGTTCGATCAAAGTATGTTCTTTTCATGTCCAGAACATCTGTATATATACTTTCCATGAGACCTTCAAGAATCTTGAGAGATTTCAAACGCAAGAGAGTTGATACTTGAAAAGAACCATAGATTAATTATTACCAAGAATAAAGTTAAGTTCCCGTTAATCTTCCTTGATATATGGTCTTGATTTAGCTTTATATCTCTGTAGTACTTGAGTCATATCTGCTGGATTTTGATATTTGGCTTTATTTATTTTGAGTGACTGTGTTTCCCTTTGATTTGGGACCTTCCAGTAATAGCTTCTGTTAATCTCTAATTGATTATCCTTACTGGCTCTCCGTCGTTTCTTCATTTTTCATCATTGATTCTTTTCTTTGTTAGCTTCCGTCAATATTTTATTTATTGCTTCCGTCAATCTCTGATTTATTGCTTCTGTCAATCTCTGATTGATTTATCTTGTTGATCTTCTTTTGCGTTGCTGATCTTGATTGTTCCCTTGATCTATTCTTGACTGGTATTGCTTCTTGCATCCATTTAGTCTATTACTTAAGACCCTACACCAAATGTGATTATATTATTTTTCATCATTGAAACTTTTAATTAACAGTAATGGCGGAAGCAGAATTTCCACTAAGGGGTTTAAAAAAGAAAAAGTTAAAAAATTAAAAGAAGTTGTGGCAAGTGAGAATGCAACCTCACAAAGGTTTTGAACCCACTTGACAATTGAGCTATACTTTTGGGGTTTGTCAAATGGATTCAAAATATAATATATAGAGGAACAAAATGGATTTTGCCTTATATGTACAACGTAATTTTCCTGCAAAGGCGGTTCGGGTCCCACTTCTGCCCCGCTAAATCCGCCTATTTCTGGTGCATAAAGCATCCCGCATTTACACAGGGTCCGAGAAGGGTCTCACATCAAGGGGTGTGATGTATGAAACCTACCATGATGCAAGCATCAGTGATTGATTCTACGGCTCGAACTCGTGACCTATAGGTCATATGAAGACAACTTTATCGTTACTCCAACGCTCCCCTTCCGAGAGTTCCTGTTTGATAATCAAATTCTTGAATATCAATTTTTGTATTGACCTATGTTGATTATTGTGTTTTCATAAGATAGAGAAAAAAACAAAATCGTTTTGGTCCACGGTTCACTATTTGAGGTATCACGTCCCTGTAATGTCAATTCGGTTATGAAACGATTATAGTTGTTGAACAACTCGACGAATGGACTTCTTCGGTTTCAGTTTATAGTTATTTAGTGAATTTGTATCCTACAACTTGTATATTGAGGTAAATTTGTTCATGAACGACTGTTAAATTGAGTGCTCTCCTAAATTACCAAAGACCTTGGTTCTTTACCCTACTACATATGCTCAAACATAATCAACAGAAAAGTAAAGTAAAGCAATTTAACATGAAAATTCACTTGGCTCAAAGGTGAAAAAACCACGATCTACCATGTAGATTTTTAACTTCAACTTCGCCAAAACAAATGATCCAAGTGCGCAGATTACAACTCATGTAACCTAATACACCTTCATACTTCAACTACTTCTGCTTATTGTATAAAAACTACAAGTTACTCTAACTTGCAAACTCAGACAATAATTAAACTAATATTATGTGAATAAAATATGAATATAACTCAATTCCTTAATACACATGAACGAGACTGACTCAAGTAGAAAATGAACTGACTCTACGACCAGACTTGGTCGACAACTTCAAGTGTATTACGAACTGGAAATATGCTTCTTGTACTCAGTAGACGTGTAAAAGGATGACCTTGAATAGTTCTTGGGAAGACTACTTAAGTCGTCATAGCTCCTAGATTAATACAAGTCCCGAGGCCATACTTATAGGGTGTGTCAAATGTGTGTATAGGTAAAATCGAGGATAATGTTACCCCCGAATTCCCGGTAAATAAAAAAGAGGGAAGCGCGATTTGACATGACCTCGAGTAGAGCCAAGGGGTTCCACGTCTTAGAGCCCGAGAAGACGAATTATGCACCCAGGGTAGGATACTGTTGAGCATTGGGTCCGAGCAGAGTGAAGGGCCGAGACAAAGGGAAAAACGGTTAGACACACAGGGAGCCGTAATATCTGCCCTCAACCGGATGTTACGACGCAAATATCATCCGGTATCAACTGCAGATTAACGTCTACTGGAAGGAGAAGAGTTTATACCTTATTTAGACTTATACTAGGATTGAAACTCCTCTAATATATAAAAAGGGAGAATCTTTTAATTTTAAACACATTATTAACACGTATATCAAAGTTCATTTTTGTTCTCTAGTGACAGTTCATTGTGTTCTTCAGCTGCCTATTTACCTGGTTGCAACCGAGCCCATCTCGAGGGTTCGACCAAGGTCAATTTCCAATGTTCATCCAAAAGCCAGGTTTACTTGTTCGTCACGTTTGGTTTGATCGTTTGTTTCTCTTTACTTTCATTATTTATTGTTTATAGATCATTCGTGTTAAATTAAATCATGTATCCTTTAACCGCGTACAAATTTAATTGTTACTTATTTTAATCTTTATAACACACCCTATTTTACTTGCTCTTTGAAATTTAATTTCAGATTAATCCAAAAGGTCAGATTTTCATTCTGCTCACTCGAACATTGACGCTGAGTCAGGCCACCAAGGTGAAAACAATAACATGGTACCCAGCAATGGCGTACCCTTCGTTGATCCCAATGGTGTCCCAATCGCTAATTTGATCGACTCTTACTCACAGGTTTCTATCAACATCAACATGCCAATTGACCCCGAAAATAGAATTCGTGGAGCACCCCGACCATCGGCTCGAGAAGCACCCGAAGGGGAAGGTAATGAAATTAGCTTGCGATTGATTTTTTACATATTACAATATCAACAAGTGGCAATAGCACAACTATAGACCCAAAGTCACACCCAGCACAACATCGAGCCCGAGCAGGTTAGAGAAAACGCTCGAAGGGATGAATAGATTGTCGTAGAGCTGGATGAGTTTGGGCCGAGGAAAACGGGTGGATTCTAGTGAGAAAAATATAGATTCAAATGATAAGAAGGTGGAGACTTACAACTCGAGGGTCGATCAGATCCCATAAGCACCTCTAATATTGAAAGGATCAGATTCTAAAAGATTCATTCAGAAACCGTTCCCCCCGAGTGCTGCACCAAAGCCAATCCCGAAGAGATTCCAAAGGCCCGACATTCACAAATATAATGGGACCATAGATCCAAATGAGCATGTAACCTCCTATACGTGCGCAATTAAAGGCAATGACCTAGAAGACTGCGAGATCGAATCAGTGTTATTGAAGAAATTTGGGGAAATCTTGTCCAAAGGAGCGATGATATTGTACCATAGCTTGCCTCCAAGTTATATTGATTCATTTTTCTATGACTGCAGATGCTTTCGTCAAGGCCTATGCTAGCGCCATCAAGGTTGAGATGAGGAAATCGAACCTCTTTAAAGTCAAGCAGAGGGACAATGAGATGCTTAGGAAATTTGTATCGAGGTTCTAAATAGAACGAATGGATTTACCCCCCCCCCCCAATCTTATATGACTAGGTCATTCAGGCGTTCACTCAAGGGCTCAACCATCGGAGTTTCGTGTCTTCTCAACAGTTGAAGCAAAACTTGGTGGAGTCCCGGCGATTACTTAGACCGATGTCCATAACAGGTATCAGTCAAAGATCAGAGTCGAGGGCGATCAGCTGGGGCCCCCCTCGGGGTCTGTTTACCCTAATAGAGCAAACGGCAGATCTAAAAGAATCATGAACCAAGAGCTAAGGCCGTTTCGAGATCTATATCACCCATACTGCTCGGACAGAAGGGGAAATGACCCCCCGTCGCCACCCAACCAGGAACGACAGGAGAAGTGATCAATGACCTAGCAACCGGGGTCTAATGAATAAAAACAGTTTCGACAGATCACTTGGGGGTAGGGAAGCCCCGAGGATATCGGAATATAACTTCAATGTGGACGCTGCAAATATAGTGTCGGTCATTGGCCGCTTCAAGGAGACCAAATGGCCTAGGCCACTTCAGCCCGATCCAACAGAGAGGGATCATAACTTGGTGTGTAAATACCATGGAACCCATGGCCACAGGACCAAAGATTGATGACGGCTAAGGGAGGATTCCGAAGAGAACGGGCCAAAATTCATTTAAAACAGGGACGCCAAACAGATTGAGCAAGAGGAGCCTCAACATGTGATCAACATTATTATTGGGGGAGTGGATGTCCCACAAGGGCCAACGATAAAACGCCCCAAAGTTTCTATCACAAGGGAAAAACGCACCCAGGATTACATCCCCGAGAGGTCCACCTCGTTCAGCGACGAGGATGCCGAGGTCATCATCCAGCCTCACAATGATGCACTGGTAATATTCGTACTTATCAATAAATCTCAAATTAAACGTTTGTTAATTTGTCTAGATAGCTTGTACAAGATCATCCGATGGAGCGTCCTTGAGCAATTATGATTATTGGACCAAATTGTTCTGGCGGTACGAGTATTGAACGGGTTCAACATGGCATGTGAGATGACGGAGGGTGAAATAACCATACTAGCAAACATTTTCGGGACCACCAAGGAAATAAATTCTACGTGATCGAGTGGGATATAAGATACAATGCCTTGTTCAAGAGGCCATGGGTTCACAGCATGAGGGCGGTGCCTTCAACCCTACATCAAACATTGAAAGTCCCCACTCTGGGAGGAATCAAAATGGCATACAGGGAATAACTTGCCACAAAGGAGATGTTCCTTGTCAAGGAAGTGATCTCGGTGCCCGTGGTCTTGACATAAAAAAGTAAGGACTGGTCGAAAAGAAGGAAACCAAATAACAATCATTTATCCCGACCCTGGCCGGGTCGAAAAACTAGGAGGAGCACACGACGAATGAGGAAGATGATTACGGTGTCCCAAGATCCTTTATAGAACCCGAAGATACCGATGCCACTAAATTGATGATCGAGGAATTAGAGAAGGTCTCACTGATCGAGTACCTACCAGATCGAATGGTATACTTGAGCACGGGCTTAACTCCCGAGCTCGGGAAATTTTTTATTGATTTTCTTAAAGCTAATGCCGATTGTTTTTCTTGGTCCCAATTAGATATTAGAGGGCTTCCATTACAAGTTGAGCTTGGACCCAAAATTCCACCTAGCCAAATAGAAGGGGAGGCCCCTGTCCGAAATCAAGCACGCATTCATCAAAGACGAGGTATCTAAACTCTTGAAAATAGGTTTCATCCGAGAAGTTAAATACCCAGATTAGTTAGATAACGTAGTGTTTGTACCTAAAAAGGGAAACAAACTTAGAATGTGTGGATTATAAGGACCTGAACAAGGCATGTCTAATAGATTTATTTCCTTTGCCTAATATCAACCGAATAATCGAGGTGATGGTCGGACACGAGATATTGAGTTTTCTCGATGTCTGTTCTAGGTATAACCAAGTTCAATGGACCCGGGATACCAAGAAAAGACTTCTTTCATAACTAATTTTGGCACCTACTGTTATAACATAATGCCGTTTGGGCTAAAAATACGGGTGCCACGTACCAATGCCTAATTAACCGAATGTTTGAAGAACAAATAGGAAAATCAATGGAAGTTTATATTGATGATATGTTAGTTAATTCCTTGCAAGCAAATGACCATCTGAAGCATTTGCAGGAAACCTTAGACATATTAAAGAAATAAAACATGAAGCTAAATCCGGAAAAGTGCACCTTCGGGGTCCACTCGGGCAAGTTCCTTGATTTCATGGTATCTAACAAGGGAATAGAAATCAACCCAGACAAGATAAAATTCATAGAAGATATCACCATAGTTGACAAATTCAAGGCAATACAAAGACTGATCGGGCGGATATCCGCGTTAGGCAAGTTTATTTCAACGTCGTCAGACAAGACCCACCGATTCTTCTCTTTACTAAAGAATAATAACGACTTCTCTTGGACCCCGCAATGCCAGCAGGATTTGGAAGAACTCAAACAGTACCTATCGAGCCCTCCTTTGTTGAACACTCCGAATGCGAACGAGCAACTATACCTCTACTTGGTAGTTTTCGAGGTAGCGGTAACTGATGTCCTAGTTCGGGAAGAATAAGGTATGTAATTTTCTGTTTACTATGTTAGTAGAACCCTAGGCTATGCCGAAACAATATATCCGCACTTAGAAAGATTAGCACTCACCTTATTAAGTGCATCTAGGAAATTAAAATCGTACTTTCAGTGTCACCCCATATGTGTCGTGAACTCGTGCCCGCTAAGGAATGTTATACATAAACCCGAGCTCTCGGGCCGGCTAACCAAATGGGCCGTAGAGATTAGTGGTTACAATATCGAGTACAAATCCCAAATTGCTATAAAATCTCAAATTTTGGCAGACTTCGTGGCTGACTTTACGCGTCCTTCATCCCCGAGGTTGAGATAGAATTACTGCTTGCCTTGGGGACTAACTAGGGGGCCTTGACCGTTTTCACAGACAGTACTTCCAACGCAAAAGGGTTCGGGTTGGGAATCGTATTAAAACCACCTACGAGTAACGTAATAAGACAATCTATTTGAACTGTGAAATTGACTAACAACAAAGCCGAATATAAGGCTATCATTGCAGGTTTAGAATTGGCTAAGAGCCAGGGGATGAGGTGATCAAAGCCAAGTGTGACTCCCTCCTCGTCGTTAACCACGTCAACGGGAAGTTTGAAGTAAAAGAAGACTGGATGTGGATGTACTTGGATAAGTTGCAAGTGACCTTACACCAATTCAAGGAATATATCCTACAATATGTACCTCGAGATCAAAATAATGTTGGTTAATCTAGGATCGTCAGTCGACTCCGGCACGGTAGTGCCATTGATGAACTCAGTGATAGGGAAGGTCACGTCGAGGTGAACTCGATAAGCTTGACTTGGGACGGGAGAAACAAATACATAAACTTCCTTCAGAAAGAAAAATTGTCGTCGGATCTAAAGTAATCGAGGGACCAGAGAAACAAATACATAAACTAACTTTTAGAAAGGAGGGGTTTCTAGATTTTTTATTGCATTGAGGATTCCTGCTATTGATATACAAGGAAATAAAAGAATTTGAATGTAATGTACTGGATACCTATCCTATCACAATTACTATAATATTGCATTTAAATTACAACGATGCAAATATTGTTTATCTTACATTCGTAAAAGTTAAGTACTTATATGCTTTGAATTTGGATTTTATGGATCAACCAAACAAAGCTTAAAGGAATGCTTTTTTATTTTTCACCCTTAATCTAATTTTTTAAACAAGTTAAATTTCTTGCTCTAGCATGTTTCTTTGCTTAAAGAGCTTACCTTATGTTTGATTAATCTCAATTGTACTTTTTTTGTTTAAAGCCACCACCTTCAGACATGTTGCCTTGGGTGTGGGTGGTTAGGCAAGACCCGTACCATGTCTACTCATAAGCAAAAATGTGCAGATTGAACAGGGGGACATGGACCTTACTTCTTCCTACAATAAAGACTGATTGAAACAATCTTTCAATTTGTAATGAAAGGAAGCAGCTAATTCAATCCTTTCATCATACTTCAAGAGATCAACAAACAAATAAATTACATTTTTCATATCTTCGTCTAATAGTAGGTAGTTACCATTTATCTAGTTGAATTAACCCCTTAACCTCTCTAGGAAGTTGTTGAAGAGAGTAGTAAAAGGTGGCAGTTCCACTAGTAGATGCAAGCTTTGCTAAGTAGTCGGTCACTTGATTGGCTTCGTCTAATTGTACTCATGCGAAATCTAATCATCACCTCTGGTAAATTTTCCTTCATCCTATACCAATGTAAAGGAACAAACTTAACTAATTTCTATTTTTGTTGTCTAATTCAACGTGATTTAATATTTTAAGTTGTGTTACCAAGGGAAAAGTCACGGCATGGAACTTAGACACTTCAAACCTGCGCCTATTCATCTAGCAATGTTGCATTCTGCTCATTGCCCAAATTTGACAGCTTTGGACGTCGTGATTCATATATATAAAATGTGACTGCCAATATTCCTGTCATTTACCACATACAACTCGCAATTGTATCAACCAATCTCGGGAAATCTGGTTTTGTAGTCCATTAAAATGTTTCTTTAGTTGTATAATCTTTTTCACGGGAGATCAATAAAATATAATATAAAAGATCTGCAAAAATAACACACAATTTATTTAAGGGGCATCTTCTTCTATTCAAATTATAAGTGGACTGAAGAGACATAATTTCCCATGTGTTCCCCGTCAACAAAAATGAAAGACTTATTAACCTGCATCTATTTTTCATCATGCTGAAGAATAAACCAAGATTACAAATGTGAAAACCTAGCTCTAGGGTTAGTTAGCACTATTAGATATATAGCATACATTTACTTTCGTTTTCATTTTCTTTTGCGGGTATATTATGTCAACAAACATCCCCCCCCCCTCCCACCCAACCCCACCCTCACTTTTTCACAGTTAAATCAGTGAATATCGGATGATCTCAGTTTACACTCGACTGTTCTCGCCGTAGAGGAAGGTCATATGGGGACCCCACCCACTAGATTAAGAAATGTTTCCACCCTTACAATAGGTTGTTGTTACGGTCGGAATTTAAGTTTTTCGTGGAAGGTATAAAAAATAATTTGTAATAATTTAAAAGATTTATACTTCTAACGTAACTATATAAAAACTTCAATCTTTGCAGTAATGCACAGTATTAATGTTGGTCTTCATCCTTATTTGAAGACTGCTAAAAACAAAAAGAGTAGCTGCATGAGATGGTCTCTAGGGTACCCACCACTCCACCTTCCTCTTTCCTAACTTAAACAACTTTTGGCTCAATATCCTTCTATCAAATGTCTTCATCTCTTTCCAACAATATAATTCTCTTGTAGCTTTTTCTTTTCGCGTCAAAATCTTGGGCAAACAAGGACGTTTCCAACTCTGTGTATTCCTTGATTCTAAAATTGTGAGGTGAAATGGAACAAGCAAGATATTGGATGAGTGCAAAGAGAAAACATGACATGACATTATCAAATAATCCTTCTTCATATGGCGATTCGTGGGAGGAGCAAGCTTTTGCTGAAGATGCAGCTGGAGCTCTTGGAGGTTGTATATGGCCACCAAGATCTTATACTTGTAGCTTTTGTAGAAGAGAATTCAGGTCAGCTCAAGCTCTAGGTGGTCATATGAATGTTCATAGAAGGGATAGAGCAAGAATGAAGCAATCTCCTCCATCTAATATTCCAAGTGGTGATCATCAACGTCAATTATTTATTCCTCCTCATCACAATAATAGCCATGTCCAATACCCTTCTCATCAAATTTGTACCTTTATGTTCAACCCTAATTCTGACTCCGACCATGGGGTTCTAAGTTCACCTAATTCTGATCCTTTGCCAATTAGGGTTTCTTCTCAAAAGACCTTAGCAACTCATTCTTCCTTTTCATCAATTGTCCAAGAACAAATCAAGAACAATTTGTCATCCCCTCCTTCATGGTCAAACTTGGTGGCTGACAAATATTCTTGTCTCTCAAATGTGAAAAATCATGAGGAGAAAAAGTTGAAATCTATAGATTTCAAGAAAGAAGAGAGGAATCTAGAAGTCATAGACCCTGGCTCTAGGGCTAAACAAGACCATGTTGCATCTACTAATTGCAAAAGAAGGAGAGTTGATGAGGAAAATAATACTTCATTTGCAAATCTCTTCCCTAAAACAAGTTCAATGGAAAGGTGTCGTCCCCAATCAGAAGCACTAGAAAGGATCCCTAGTGCCATAGAGGAATTGGATCTTGAGTTGAAGCTCTGAAAATTCTAAGGTGAAGTGAATTTGCAAAAGTTGGCTTGCCTACAAAAATACAACTCCTTTGATGATCACAACAACTTGTCAATCTCTTGTTCATTTCTTTCTGTATGTTTCACTCTCCCTCCTCTTTCCTTCTTTCTTTCACTTTTTTTTTCTTTCTGATTTTAAGCTAAACTTCAGAGTGTAAGAATGACTTAAGGATGTTATGAAAGACTTCAAATATTTCTCTAAACATTAGAAATGTCTTTTGTCAAATATGTGTGTTACGTTATAACTTATATAAATTTTGAGTTTATGGATCATATGCTATTTGCATAGGTATGAGATCTCCAAGAAATTAAGACAACATGATCGATGAATTCTAGGTGTATAGAGGGAAAAATTGTCGAGTTCTCTGACCATGATACAAGTTTACAAACTGATTGACTATTATTAGAAAGTTATATTTAGGGTTGCGTTTGACAATCTACCTTTTTCTAGTTTTTTGTTTTCTCTTTAAGAGTTTCTTAAATGCAATAAGTGTGGATTAGCTTCTTATGCTGAGAATAAACAACTTACAACTGCACTGATGTTGGAGTTAGAAGAAAGCATAACAAAGAAAGATCTCACTTCTAATTTGGTAGAACAAAAAGCTTTTTCTTCAGTATCAATAAGTCTTGTTGAAAAAAGTTCAATGTTTTGAAGGTGGCGTAAGGATCAAGAAGGTTTTCATTCTTCTTCTTAGGGTGTGTTTGCTACGGTGGAAGTCGTTTTATGAAAAATATTTTTTGTAAATTGACGAAAAATAGTTCTAGAAAAAACATTTCTTAGTGATTGTTAACTATATTATAATTCGTTCCCGCCTAGGAATTAGTCTACATTTTCCACAAATTTTACGAACAGAATAGTGTTTAATTATTTAGTACTTAAGACTGATAATAATGTCTAACGGTTCAACCAGTAATTAATATAAAGTTAAAAGTTAATATAATCGTGAAGGAAAACAATTTGTGCCCACAAGTGATAGAAGTCATATTTTCCGTTTGATGGAAAATGTTATAACTGCAAAATATTTTCTGATAGCTAAACACCGGAAAATGACTTATTCCGAAGAACGATCTCCACATATCAAACACACCCTTAGTTGCAGTGGGAGAACCACATGCACCCCAGGAGTGTCAACCAACATCGCTTCGTCGAAAAATTATACTGTTTTGCTCGGTAATTCTTTTAAAAATATGTATATATACTATATAATAACACCTTTTAACTTCTTGGTGAGTTTGTTTCTTTATATTTTGACTCTCCTTAATAAAAATTCTGGTTCCGCCGCTGCTTAGTTGGGTATTTGGAGTCCAGAGAGGTGATCCTTAATACAGTGGTTCAAGATATTTGGCTGATCAACTTACGTGGGGTACAAGGGGTGAAGAAACTGACTAAAAACTGCATGGAATGCAGTAAACTCATTTTCCCATTCAATACCTCACTGACATTCTGTCAGTACAATATAAAACTAACTCATAAAACTAGCAGACAGTATAGCTTTTTAGCTTTTTTTTTTTTTAGTAAGGGTACATATAAGTCAGATACAATACAACATGGATTCCCTTTTCCTTGTACTATTATCATCACCCACCAGAGATCTGTTTCAGAACTTTTTACAGTTAAGATTAGTGTCCTCTCAGCATAATAAAACCATATACTTGTGTTCTCTTCTCCCACTTTTTCCTCTGGATTTCTCAATCCTTCCAAAATTGCCACCAACTACAAGAATCAATCCATTTAAGTATCATGTATATACTTTTTTTTAATCGCCAAAAAGAATATTATCATATCATGATTCTGATCTTAGTCTTTAACTAAGCCTTTTTTTTTGTTTGTTCCTCTGAGTGTATAATTACATAGCTAGGTTTCTTCACCTACTCCTACATGTAAATAAGGATAAGGAATGAATGAAGTAAATGTTATACAATGAAGGATGGGAATTTAAGAAATTCAAGGAATGTGCCTCTCTGTATACCCTATCCCTAGACCTAGTATTCGAGCTTCTATCTTTTAATATACACCATGTATACATCAATTGTAATCTTGTTTCTTACCATTAATTATTTTTCTTCTTTTTTCTCTGTTCTTCTTCTGCATGCTTTTAATGTTAGGAGGTATGTCATGGAGTGATTGCCAAAGGGAGAAAGAAAATAATGTGTTGAGAGAAGGGCATATTTTAAAATGGAAAGAAGATAGTAGCGTTGGTTTTGAAATTTTTTTAGATATATGTGTGCATATACAGATCCAGAATTTATAAAACTTGATGTGTTTAATCTTTGAGGTTATGTATTAGCACTAAACTTGTACGTACTTTTAAAATTATAATTAAAATTTAAATATTTTTTTGATTTTAGTAGATTTTTTGCCACACACATATATATAATGGCGGAGCTAGAGCGTAAGAAGTGAGCCGAGCTTGGCAGAATCCAATAATTTAGCTCAAATTTTGTATTTACCTTAAGAAAAATATTTAATATGTATAAATTATTAATTTAAAATTCAGTAAATTAATAACTGATTAGATATTGACTTGGACTGCATCCCCTCTAGATATGTGTAGGGTGGCATTAATAAGGTAATTGGCTAGGGTTTGTCTTGATTAGGGTTATTGAGTTGGACATGGCTGGAGAAATGCAGAGGGGAATTAAGTTTTTAAGAAAGGGGTGAGGGACAGAAGAGCACATGGGGTAGCAGTCGCATATATAGAATTTAGTGAAGGGAATGGAGAGTTATTCCCAGCTAGCCAGTGTTTTCTCATTGTAGAGAATTTGGTAATTCCAAGATATACGTGTAAGTATGACCTGTTTCAGTAAGAAAATAATTAATACTTGAAGTTGTTTATAGTTTTTCCTTTGATAGGTACAAGTATATTTGCATGGAAACAAGGTTCTTACTTCACGAGATTGATATAGCTCTAATTTATTGGCTGAATAGACTATCTATATCCTTTAAACAAAAGGTTTCTTTGATCAGTAGAATAATCTGGGAATCTGTCTGACATTGGTTCTATTTAATCTAATACACGCGTCATTTCCATCATTTGGTTTGGTCCGGAGGAGGAGGGGGGTTGAGGGGTTGTTTATATGAAACATATAGCATCCAGCATTCGCGTATGGTCCGAAAAAGAATTGCTCCTAAAGAATATGACGTAAGTAGCATATCTTGAAATAAAAATAAAGGATGGATGTAACTCTGCCAATATAATGTCCATTATTACTTACTGTCTTTGATTCAAACAATATTTATAGAGTTGAAAACTTGAATTATAGTTCTTTATATACAATGTTGATGGGCACTCGATAGTACCAAAGAATATCAAGTACTATGATATCTACTATTTGTTAAATAATCTTATTGAACTCAAGAGAGAATAGCACTCCATCTATTTCAATTTATGTGAACTTTTTTGACTGGACGCGAATTTTAAGAAAAAATGAAGACTTTTAGAATTTGTATTCCTGAACAAATCAAAGAGGGGTGCAGAGTATTTGTGTGGTTATAAAAGTTTCTCATTAAGGGTGAAATTGAAAGTTTAAGCTAAATTATTTTCAAATTTAAAAATGGGTTATTCTTTTTTGAACGAACCATAAAGAAAATAGGTTCACGTAAACGGAAACTGAGGGAATATTACAAATGTTGGTGGTATTGCTTATTTTAGAATTAATTTTAAGATGTTCCTTTTGGACGAGAAGAGTTGCAGTTGGCAGAGGTCAGCAGGTCCTCTTCCTATGCGTAATTGGGGAAACTGGAATCCTAGAACTGGTACTCCTAGTGGCACCTAGAGATAAGTAAAAATGGAATAAATAAAGAGAAATTATTTGAAAAATAAAAAATTTGAGATAATCCCTCCGTTAAAATTTACGTGAACCCATTTGACTGGGCACGAAGTTTAAAAAAAGCTAGAAGATTTTTGAACTTGTGGTATAAAATGAGGCACATATATTTTGTGTGGTTATAAATTATTGTATAAAGGTAAATTGTTTCCAAATAAGAAAAGCTGTCATTCTTTTTAGCACGAACTAAAAAGGAAATAAGTTCACATAACTTAAAACGGATGGAGTATATCATAATATCAACATATCTATTCTGGGAAGGCAACGAAGACATCTTCGCCTAGGCTTTTGGTTCTGGGCATATGAGACCAAACAAGTTTAGGGCAGACAATCCGTTAAAGATGATGCATCATAGTCATATTAATTGGGGGTTTTTTACCCCCTTTTCTTAAAAATAGTACAGCGGTATTTAGTCAACTTCGCTTGTATTCATAGACTGTTCTACGAGGTATTTATTATCCATGCAAGCAAATATATTGTGTAACTCTACAAACTAAGACTAAGATGGATAGAAATTACTACAGTTGAATTCATGATGATTCTTTTTTGTTATGATGATGGTAATCATATTAACATTTGTTGATTCATACGATTCTTTTTTGTTGGGTTATTAAGGTTAATGTAGCTTAAAAGAGGGTGAAAATAAAATATTTGAGTTTCATTTGAGATTCCCTCCTTGATAAAGGGATATTGTCCCATATTGGAAAAGGATGAGGTTTTTAATAGGGACATAAGCAATTATTCTTGTTCTAGCTCTTAAAGGGTTGAGAAGAAAGCAAGCCCCGCGCCATCGTCGTCACTCGGCTTTTGTCAAATGATTGATTGATTAATTTTTTGGACCAAATTTATTTGTTAATAGTAAATATTAACAGAAATGTTATTAAATATCCGTTATAATAACATCGTATTAATATTAAATCCAACAATATTAATATTGAATCCAATTCCGTTATTAGTTTTCCGTTATTCAGTTTTGAAACTGAAAATTAACCTCCCTCTTCAATTCTCCCGGTTTATTTTTGGGTAAATAGCCATTTATATTATGGCTTTTATGCTATGGCCGTTTTGTAAAAACAGTCATTCTGAAGAGTTGCACCTCTTCAGTTTTCAGCCCAACATTGGCTATAAATACAAGTCCGTTCTCTCAGATTTTCAATACGAATTTCTGAGTTCTCCTCGTTTCTTCTGCATATTTTTTAACTTCAAAGAAAGAAATAGTAAGTGTGATTTGCTGCCGAACTTTGTGTTCGCTGAAAATCTGGGGTTTGAAGTACCACTACACCAGTATGTAATTCGTTGGGAGAAAATAATCTATAACCTTGGTTACTAGGAGTGGATAAAATTCCTTAAGGAAACACTATGAATTCAGTGAGCTCGGATTAAATTTTGTTTCGTTTATATTTTTGTTTATGTTATTTTATTTTCTCCAGAATTATTTTATAAATATAATATAATAACAAGCTTAAGGAATTTAATTTTATTTACTGTACTTTTGTTTTACTCACTGCATCTGGCGAGTAAAACTTTTGTGGTTTTCTACACAATTGGAGATTAAAATCTACGTGATTTTAGCATTTGTTTGTGTTATTCGTTTACAGAAATGACGAATGACAACGGGAACCAGACTGTTCCTAATGTGACTGCCAATGCATCGACTAGCCAAACAACACCGGCATTGGCATCGGTGAAAAAACCAAAAAATTTATCCAGGATTGATTTCAAGCGTTGGCAGCAAAAAATATTCTTCTACTTGACTACTTTCAGTCTGCAGAAGTTCATCAAGGAAGATGTTCCTGTGCTGCCTGATGAAACTCCAGAGACTGAACGTTTTCTCGTGATTGAGGCGTGGAAGCATTCTGATTTTATGTGCAAGAGTTATATTCTTAGCGGACTGGAGGACAATCTGTATAACATCTACAGTGGTGTGGAGACGTCAAAAGAACTGTGGATTGCACTTGAAAGGAAATACGAAACTGAAGATGCCAGGTTGAAGAAGTTCATTGCCGCAATGTTTTTGGACTACAAAATGGTAGATAGCAAGTCTGTTATTACCCAAGTCCAGCAATTGCAAGTGATTATTGACGATCTCCTTGCTTAAGGTATAGATCAAACTAATTTTAATGTTGAAAGTAGTAATTTTAGTATTAACAGAAGTTTCATTGAAGGTCTTGTCATCAATGAAGCATTCCAAGTTGCAGCGATGATTGAGAAGTTGCCTCCTTTGTGGAATTCAAAAACTACTTGAACGACAAACGCAAGGAGATGTCGCTTGAAGATCTCATTGTTCGGTTGAGTATCGAAGAGGACAACAAAGCTGCTGAAAAGAGAGGCAGTGGAAACTCGACAATAATGGGAGCAAACATTGTTGATGATACTTTCAAAATAAGATAAAGAGGAAGCAGGCTTCTAGACCGAAAAGCAACCCAAGCAAGAAGCGGTTCTACGGAAATTGCTACAACTGTCGAAAAGCTGGACACAAATCTACAGATTGTCGTGCTCCAAATAAAGACAAGAAGAAGGGTCAAGAAAACATGATTGAAAAGCACGAAGATGTTGATGACTTATGTTCTATGATTTCTGAATGCAACCTTGTGGAAAATCCTAAGGAGTGGTGGATTAATTCTGGAGCCACTCGCAATGTTTGTGCTGTTAGGGAAGAGTTTGCTACATATGCTCCTGTTGGACCCGAAGAGACGCTTTCTATGGGAAATGCTGCAACGGCTAAAATTGAAGAATGTGGGAAGATAATTCTCAAAATGACCTCTGGCAAGGTGGTGACTTTGAACAACGTCCTTCATGTTCCCGGGATTAGGAAAAACTCAGTCTCTGCTGGACTTCTTGTTAAAAATGTATTCAAGTGTGTTTTTGTATCCGATAAGGTTGTAATAAGTAAGAACGAAATGTTTGTAGGAAAAGGTTACCTCGCTGATGACCTTTTCAAGCTGAATGTAATGGTTGTTGAGAATAATAATAAAATTTCGGCTTCGTCTTACTTACTCGAGTCAAATGAATTATGGCATATACGTTTGGATCATGTTAATTATAAAACCTTGCGGAAAATGATTAATTTGGAAGTATTGCCTAAGTTTGAATGTGAAAAATCAAAATGTCAAATATGTGTGAAATCTAAGCATGTTAAACATCCTTATAAGTCAGTTAAAATGAATTCAAATCCTTTAGACTTAATTCACACAGATATTCGCGACATGAAGTCAATACCATCTCGCGGTGGAAAGAAGTATTTCACAACTTTTATTGACGATAGTACTCGATATTGCTATGTTTACTTACTTAATAGTAAAGATAAGAAATTGACGCATTCAACCAATACAAAAATGAAGTTGAAAAGCATCTTAACAAGAAAATCAAAATGATAAGAAGTGATAGGGGTGGTGAATATGAATCTCCTTTTGAAGAAACATGTTTAGAATATGGAATTTTTCATCAAACAACGGCCCTTTACACGCCCCAATCCAATGGGATTGCAGAAAGAAAGAATCGTTCATTAATGGAGATGATGAATGCATTGTTGATAAGTTTTGGTTTGCCACAGAAATTGTGGGGGGGAAGCCGTTCTTACAGCTAACCGAATACTAAATCGAGTACCCCATAGAAAAACACAATCCATTCCATATGAAAAATAGAAAGGAAGGAAGCCCAACTTGAAATATTTTAAAGTGTAGGGGTGTTTGGCAAAAGTGCAAGTTTCTAAACCCAAAAGGATAAAAATAGGACTTAAAATCGTTGATTTTGTTTTCATAGGATATGCGACCAATAGTAAAGCATATCCATTTCTGGTTCATAAATCAGAAAATCCCGACATTCATAATAATATGATTATAGAATCAGATAATGCTGAGTTCTTTGAAAATATATATCCTTATAAAAAAGAATTTGAGTCGATTGGTGAAGGATCTAAACGACCTCGGGAAGAAACAAAAGAAAGTACATTTAATCAAGAGGATCCAAGACGTAATAAACATCAAAGAACGTCTACTTCATTTGGACAAGATTTTGTGACTTTCTTATTGGAGAATGAGCCTCAAACATTTAAGGAAGCTATGTCTTCTTCGGAATCATTGTTTTGGAAAGAGGCAGTCAATAGTGAAATAGAACCCATATTGAACAACCATACATGGGAATTNATGATGGAATAATTGACAAATATAAGGTAAGACTGACAGCGAGAAGGTCTTGACTATTTTGATACATACTCTCCAGTTACAGGAATTACGTCCATATGAACGTTAGTAGCATTAGTTGCAGTTTATGGTCTTGAAATTCATCAAATGAATGTTAAGACAGCCTTCTTAAACAAAGAGTTGGAGGAAGAAATCTACATGGAACAACCTGAAGGGTTTGTGGTTCCAGGTAAAGAAAAGAAGGTATGTAGACTTGTTAAGTTCCTTTAAGGACTAAAACAAGCACCCAAACAATGGCATGCGAAATTTGACCAAACAATGTTGTCAAATGGTTTTAAAATAAATGAGTGTGATAAATGTGTGTACATTAAAAATGCTCCAAATCACATAGTCATTGTTTGCTTATATGTGGATGATATGCTGATAATGAGTAATGACATTGCGAATATAAATGCGACTAAGTGTATGCTAACTGGCAAGTTTGATATGAAGGACTTGGTAGTTGCTGATTTAATTCTGGGGAATTAAGATCCATAAGACTACTCAAAGTCCGGCGTTGTCAAAATCTCATTATATTAAGACAATACTTGAAAAATTCAAGCACTTAGGATTTAAAGTTGCAAAGACTCCAATTGACGTGAATCTTGCATTAGCAAAGAATAAAGGCCAAAGCATATCACAATTGGATTATGCTCTTGTGTTGGGATTCTTAATGTACATCATGAATTGTACACGACCAGGTATAGCTTGTGCTATAAGTAAATTGAGTTGATACGCGAGCAATCCAGGTCAATATCAATGGATGGCAAAGAAACGAGTTTTGGGATATTTAGAACATACCCAGGACTTTGCTTTGCACTACAGTAAATATCCTGCGGCGATTAAGGGATACTGTGATGCAAATTGGATCACCGGTTCAACTGATTCTAAGTCCACAAGTGGATATATATTCACTATTGGTGGAGGAGCGGTATCTTGGAAGTCGTCCGAACAAACTTGTATCGCCTGCTCTACAATGGAGGCTGAGTTCATAGCCTTAGATAAAGTCGATGAAGAAGCTAAATGTCTCCGAAATTTCTTGGAAGACATTTCATTTTCGCCCAAACCGTTGGCACCAATATGCATGCATTGCGATGGTCAAGCGGCAATTGGAAGGTTGGGAGTGTTATGTATAATGGTAAATGTCGTCATACACGACGAAGACACAAAACCGTTAGGCAATTACTCTCTATAGGACTTATCACGATTGTCTATGTTAGTCAAGCGATAATGTGTCGGATCCACTTAAAAAAGGCCTAACTCGAGAGGTAGTTGAGAAATCATCAAGAGGAATGGGACTATGGCCGAGAATCAGTCATTGTGGCATTAAATCTACCCAGAATATTGGAGATCCCAAGATCTAGGTTTAAGGAGATCAAATAAAGTCATTAATGACGGTTTAACGTTGTCAACTAAAATTTTGGTCCATTCTCGTGATGAGACAATGTTCAGTACCAAGGATAAAGCATTAAGGCTTTTTAATGATTTATAAATTTGATACTGGGTATATCAGATAGTGTATCTACGGGATGACACGTTTAGGAATCACCTATGTAAGTGTGAAGTGTTAGCCGTTTCAAGGAGAATTTGTAAGGTCAGTTCTCTACGTACTTATGAAACAATGTGGTGTTCATGGCTGAAACGAACATAACAATGAGAACCAAAGACGGTTAAGGGTTGGTTGTGTGACTTATAATTGTCTAGGTATACACCAAAGTTCGATGGTTCAAAGATATCAAATCTACCTATTGGTCGAGTGTATCCGACATAAGTTCACTACAGAAAGTTCAAAGGGAAACCTACTTATCCAGATGCAATTAATCCTTGCTTGCAAATGACACAGTTTTTCATGTATATTTCCATGATATAGCCATTCCCCATTCATGTGGGGGATTTTTGGGTTGTTAAGCTTAATGTAGCTTAAAAGAGGGTGAATGGGAAATGGAGGGAAAACGAAATATTTGAGTTTCATTTGAGATTCCCTCCTTGATGAAAGAACATTGTTCCATATTGGAAGAGGAAGAGGAAGAGGAAGAGGTTTTTAATAGGTATATAAAAAATTGCTCTTCTTCTAGATCTTAAAGAGTTGAGAAGAAGGCAAGCCTTGCGCCGTCATCGTCGCTCGCTCGCTCGGCTCGGCTTCGGCTTCAGATTCAGATTTGGATTTGGATTTGGATTTGGATTTGGATTTGGATTTGGTCAAATAATCGATTGATTGGTTAATTTTTTGGACCAAATTTATTTGTTAATAATAAATATTAACGGATTTGTTATTAAATATCCATTTTAATAACAGAATATTAATATTAAATCCAACAATACTAATATTGAATCCAATTACGTTATTAGTTTTCCGTTTTTTAGTTTTGTAACTGAAAATTAACCTCCCTCTTCAATTATCCTGGTTTATTGTTGAGTAAATAGTCATTTATGTTATGGCATTTATGCTATGGCCGTTTTGCAAAAATAGCCATTCTGAAGAGTTGCACCTCTTTAGTTTTCAGCCCAACATTGGCTATAAATACAAGTCCATTCTCTCAGATTTTGAATATGAATTTCTGAGTTCTCCCCCTTTCTTCTGCATATTTTTAATTTCAAAGAAAGCAATAGTAAGTGTGATTTGCTATCGAACTTTGTGTTCGTTGAAACACTGGGGTTTGAAGTACCACTACACCATTGTGTAATTCATTCTATCCGGGGAGAAAATAATCCATAACCTTCGGTACTAGGAGGGGATTAAATTCCTTAAGAAAACACTGTGAATTCAGTGGACTCATATTAACTTTTGTTTCGTTTATATTTCTGTTTATGTTATTTTATTTTCTCCAGAATTATTTTACAAATACAGTATAATAACAGTTTTGATAATTAAGAAACAAAGTATATTTGTGATGTGGTTGAGAAATTGGTTCATTTGATTTAATTACTTTATATGTCTCAATTTATGTGACGTTGTTTGATTGAGCACTATGTTTAAGAAAGAATTTTTTATTTGAAATTTGAGGTTAAAATAAATCATAGAGATTTGTATTGCCTTACATCTCATTTAGAGTGATCTTATAAATTTAAAAGTTACTAAATATAAAAATATGTTATTTTGTTTGGAACATACTATAAACAAAAAAGTAGGGATGAGATATAATTACCAAATTGAGGTCATAACTAAGTTCTAGTTGCATCCCTTAAAAATACGGGTTTCCTATGACTCCCTCGCCTTGTTCAAAATGTATCTTTGACCCCCTTACACGGAAAATTCCACTCTAAAACTAGTAGGTGATAGACACGCGCAGACACTTATTTAAATACTAAGGAAATAAATAAAAAGGCTACTTTTATATCAGCCCCACCCCCAACCAAAAGAAAAGTTACTCCTCAATTAGACTCTTTTTTCTTCTTTTTCCAAACTAAACTCGTAACCCATCAAATTTAATACTTTCATCTTCTTTTCCTTCCATTAGTGGTAATGTCGCCTTCTTCATTTTTCTTCTTTATTTTTTTCCTACTTCTTTTCCTGTCCATCTTTCTTTCTCTAGTCACATGAGAAAATGACCAACGAAAAAATATGATCGGAGAAGATGATCGGAAAATGTGATAGCTACTCAGAATCAATGAATTCTTCCTCTTTCTTCTTTTTTTTTTTCACCACTTTTTCACATTTTTTCCTCCTTTCTTCCTCCACCATTTTAGGATAAGAATAGTGACAATCGCCAGAGAAGATGACCGGAGAGAGAGGGTTTGATCATCCGAGATTTTTCACCACTAGAAATTCGAGAAAAACCGACCACGGTCGACCAACCAATTTCAGTCGGTCAAAAAACCCACCAAAAATCCGACCAAAGTTGGTCGATTTTAAAAAAAAAAAAAATTTAATTTTTTTTTACGAAACCGACCAACTTTGGTCGGTTTTCTTTGGTGCAAAAAATGCGGAAAACTATTTTTGATTCCCACGAAATTTAATTTTTAAGAAACCGGCCAGCTTTGGTCGATTTTTCATTTAAAATAAATTAAAATTGATATTAAAAAAAAACAAAATCGGTTGTTAATTCGGCCGGTCATTTTAAAAAAACAACTGAATTCGGTCAGTACTTTTATTTTTTAATAAAACTGACCAACTTTGGTCGGTTATTTTCGTGCAAAAATACAATTAAAGAGTATAAATGAAATAAAAGACAATCTTAAAATAAAATGCACCAGTGGTATAGTGGTAGAATAATATCCTGTCACAGTACAGACCCCGGTTCGATTCCCTGATTGCTCATTTTTTTAATTACATAATTAAAATACCGACTAAAGTTTTTTAATTTAATTGACCGACCAAAGTTGGTCGGTAATTCCTGACCAACTGTGATGATCCAAAAGATCATCTTATGTTCTAGAACTCAATTCTGTGCTCCTTAGCCTTAAGAATCTCATTGTTACCATCCTCGATTTGTGTGCGTAGTCCGGGCGTGTTTCCGGAAAGCTTTTATGTTGAAAATTGATGAAATAATAATCTTTGACCTTAAAAGTTGATTTTAGTTGACTTCGGTCAACTTTTTGAGTAAACAGACCCGAACCCGTATTTTGACGGTCCTAGTGGGTCCGTAATGAAATATGGGATCTAGGTGTATGCTCGGAATCGAATTCGGAGGTCCCTAGCTCGAGATATGAATTTTTGTTAAAAATTGAAAGACTGAAATCTAATGGTTTTAAGAAAATGGTTAATGTTTGATCTTGTTGGTATCGGGTCCGTATTTTGGTTCTGGAGCCTGGTACATGTCTGTTATGATATTATACCCTATTGTGAAATTTGGTGAAAAATGGAATTGATTTGACGTGATTCGGACGTCCGGTTGTGAAAATAGGAATTTTAAAGTGTTCTTGAGAATGCCATGCGATTTGGTGCGTAGTTCTAGGTGTTATTTTGGCAATTTGATCGCACGAGCAAATTTGTATGATGTTTTTACACTTGTGTGCATATTTGGTTTGGATCCCCGAGGGCTCGGGTGAGTTTCAGATAGGCTACTGAGTGAAACGAACTTAGGAAAAACATCTGGTGTGCTTCAAGTCTGCAGGTCTCAGAATTGCGAGGTCTGGCTTGCAAATGCGAACCTAGAATTTGCGAAGAATCATCGCATTTGCGAGCATGGGATGGGAGTGGGGATTCTCGAATTTTTGAGGTTTATGCGGAATTTGGGGAAGTCCAATATCCGCAATTGCGAGCAGATGGTTCGCATTTTCGAAGGCTGTAGAAATGCGAGGGGTTCAAATTTGTGATATTTTTCTCGCATTTGTGAGCTTCGCAATTGTGAAGCTCATATCGCAAATGCGACATCTGCAGCTGGTGAATCTTGACTTAGACGGGATTTTGCTCATTATTCAAAACTTTCAAACACAAGAAACCCTCTAGCCGATTTTCCAAAGACCACTTCTTCCCCAAATCATAGGTAAGTAATTCTTAACTCGTTTCTTTCAATCTTTCACTTCATTTTACAAGATTTCAACCTAAAATCTTTTCATGGTAAAAATTGGAGGTTTGGGTATAATTAGGTATTTTTGGGAAATTGAAAATTAGACCTCAATTTGGGGTCGGATTTCGAAACCAGTTACATATTCGAGCTCGAGGGTGAATGGGTTTTGGTCTGAACCTCGAGCTTTGACCAAGCGGGCCCGGAGTCGATTTTTGACTTTATGGGAAAAGTTTGGGAAACCTATAATTATGTATTGGAATTGATTTCTTTAGCAATAATTAATATTATTAGGTTAATTATGACTAGATACGAGTTGTTTGTAGGTGGAATCTAGAGGAAAGGCGGTGATTGAGCTTTGAATTTGGCCCTTGGAGCGAGGTTAGTGTCGTGTCTAACTTTGGCTTGAGTGATTAGGTATTATTTGACTATTTGCTACGTGTTTGGTTGTTAAGTATAATGTATAGGTGAGGTGACGAGCACCTATGTGTTGTCGTCGAGTCATAACATGCGAGTGCGTCTTATTCTTGTAACTGTTGTAATCTTAAATTGTATTGTTCTTACTTGGCTTAGCCATTTGTTATGTTGAGCAACTTTAACATGTTTTACTGAAATTAGGTATTTGCTGAGTATTGGCTTGATGTTGAGGTTGGTATTGTGGCATTAAATGTTGAAGTAAGACTGATTTTGATGCTTCTATCTCTCCGTTGTTGTCGTTCCTTGTTTTGGTGAGGAAGAGTGTAAAAAATGAAGGATGATGTCGTGCCAATGTTTGTGTGCGAGTATTACTGCACGAAGGGTGATGTCGTGCCATGTTTTGTGAGTGATAATGCACGAAGGGTAATGCCGTGTTATATTATAAGAGAGTTAATGCACGTAGGGTGATGACGTGTCGTTCTATTATTTCATATGGTGAGTTTGAGAGTAAACGTATGAACGGTGATGCCGTGCAGTTTCCTCACTGTGTTTACTTGTTTTATCTGTTTACGGCATTTTGATTGATCCGGTTTTATCATTGCTTCTGATTTCTTGTATTGTGAACCCCTCGGCATGTCCCCTTCCCAATATTTCCTGTCTTATTTCTTTTATTACTATCATTGCTATATGTATGATTATACTGTACATGTTGTTTGTGGGTGTCTTGTCCTAGCCTCATCACTACTTCGCCGAGGTGAGGATCGACACTTACCAACACATGGGGTCGGTTGTTGATAAGTAGTGATTTTAGCCTATTATTTGCTCTCTCTTACTTAGGTTTTGGGCGAAAAATGCGTGAAGGTATTCTCGGCAACTAACTTAATGTGCTTGTTTGCAGGGTTTTGTTCGAAATGAGCCAAAGAAGCCATAACCAACTCATAAAGGAGTCAAACTTGAACAAAAAACCAAGTCTGGACCAAAAGATGTGGAACACGGACTGCGATAGAAAATGGCGGCCGTGAAAAATCAACGTTGAGACGACCATTATTACACCGCGAACTAGAGATTCAGTGAGGCTGTTTTGAGAATAAAAACCAACGCTGACTGCGTCAGAAAAAGGCGGCCACGAAATTACTAGCACTACCGCAGTTGGAATTCTGCTGAGAGCGTTTGTCAATGTTCAGAGACTTCGCAAAGTGTTCATAATTGAAGAAGGCGGTCCGCGTCAAAATTGTGCGGCCGTGAAGGAAGCTTACGCGGATGCGGTGGGAAGCACGCGGTCCGCAAACTTGGTCCAACCTAGTCTCAGATGTGAAGAACGCAAACTGCACTCAATATTACGCAGCCGCGTAAGCCCAAACGCGGACGCAGTCAAAATTACGTGTCCGCGAAACCTTCGCAGGGGTACTTTTGTCCGGAAATTTCAGCTTAGTATAATAGACCTTTTTGACAATTTTAGGCTAAGTTTTGTTTAGCAGAGCACGTGAACAGTGGTTTTTACCCTTTTTGGGCAATTTTGTAGTAGATTTATCTTCAAACTTTAGATTTTAATCTTCTACTTTAATTTTATGGCTCATATTTGTTCTTCGTCTTTGATTTCTGTGGATTATGAGTATCTAAACCCCATAGCTAGAGTTGTGATCCAACTCTAGTGTGGGTATTTAATGGGTCTTGAATTTTAGGGCTTAGTTGTTTATGGGTTAGTGATATTTAACTTAATTCATGCTTGAATTGTAGAATTGGTGGTTGCAAACACTGATTCGTGCCTTTATGACTTAGGCTCTTCTTGAGAACGAGGGACTAAGTCTAGAAAAATTAGGCTAACATGGAATTGGGGTGAATTCAAGAGATTGATAGCCCCGATTAAAGGGTTAAACCTAGATATAGTAATACCCGACTTGAGTCAATATCATTTGTAATGCATGAACACCCATTTGGACTTGAGAAAGCCAAATTGGGCAAAGTCACTCAAACTATCGAGAAGTATAGAGTGAGCACTTATGTGTGATGGTTATATCACGACCCCAATAACAACAAGTTTGCCCTATATTCTCGATACCTGTTAGATATTCACCCTAGGCGGAAGTCATAGCCCTAGTGCCATTTAAGCACCTCAAAACTTTCACCAAAAATATTGTACTTAGCTTACTCTTAGCATACATTAGTATAAAATTAGAATAGAATCAATCATAAAAATGTTTGGAAGTGCAATTAGAAACAACACATGCATCTAGATTAGTTAGATACCTAACTCCAAATCAATTAACTCCCTGTGGAAATCGATCCCAACCTTGTTGGGTAAAACTGCATCGACCATCCTCGCTACTCTATAGTGGTGTAGGTGTGGCACCAATCAATTTTTGGCGCCGTTGCCAGTGAGTTAGACAGTTTTATCTATATATCTAACTATTTTTGTGTTTTGGTTTTCTTTCCTTCCGTTTTTCTAACTTTGCGTGTCAATTGCTTTAGGTACCAAATGGCTCTTAATGATGCTCTCAGAAATATTCCTCTAGGGGAGGGTGTAGATGACAATGATGCGGATGAGGTTAATCTAGAACCTCAAGTCCAAACAAGAGGCCGCCAGGCTAATGACAACGTGCCAAACCCTTCCCCACCTCCTCCAGGACAGCACACCGGGTGCTACCCAATGAAGGCTACGCAAGTGCAGTTGTCCCGCCCCAGATTCAAGCGAGCAATTTTCAAATAACCAATGTCATGCTGACTTTATTGGAGCAAAGGGATTTCTTCACCATAGCTCCCCATCTAAACGCATATAAGCATCTCAAAGGTTTTGTAGACACATGCTGGGGGAGCAAGCAGACGAATGTATCTGAAGACGCTCTGAGATTGAGACTTTTCCCATTTTCACTTAGAGGGAAAGCTTTGGATTGGCTCGAGAGGCTACCCAACCATTCCATCACCACTTGGGATAAGCTGGATGATAAATTCATAGAAAGGTTCTTCTCTCCGGTTCATATGGCAGTATTACGGGATGAGATCTTAGCCTTTAAACAAGAACCAAATGAACCCTTACATGAAATCTGGGAGCGGTACTGGACAATGCTAAAAGAATGCCCCAACAATGATATGGCTGAAGCAATGATCCAACAAACATTTTATAGGGGTATCAACACAACCAACCAGTGCTTGGTTAATCAGCTAGCAGGGGGAAATTTCATGAAAGTTCCTTTTGCCGATGTATGTAACATATTAGATGAGATAGCTGACACCTCCTCAGCTTGGCAAAGTCGAGAAAATATTCCGCAAGGTGACCCTAATGTCATCCAACTTCACAAGGAACTTCATCATCACAGACAAGCCATATCGGAGTTGACAACCACTATGAATCTGCTACTAAAGGCTCAGCTTCAGCAAGTTCAGGGGCCAAAGCAAGTAAACGCCATGGAAGGGGTGAATCTAATGGTCAACAAGAGGAGACAGCATGGTCAACAAGTGAAAAACAATCAAGATCAATATGAGCAAAGTGGCAGCGGTGACAATCAAGACGATTCTTATGATGATCAAAGTGAAGTAGTTTTATATGCCAATAACTACCGAGGACAACAAAGTAATGCTCCAAATCAACAATGGAGATCGCAAGGGAACAATCAAAATTGGGGAAACCAAGGCCTGGAACAATGGCAACAACAACAACTCGAACAATTGGTGGAACAACAATCAGAATTGGGGGAACAATAACAATTGGGGATGTAATGGAAACCAAGGGGGTTAGAATGATAATAACAACCAAGGAAATCGGGGGTCGGGCTTTCAAAGACTCCTGATGTATCAACAACCCAACAACTTTCCTGCATATCAGTCTCAAGGGAAAAGTTCTTCAAACAATGAGATGGGACAGATAGAGAGTATGTTCAAACAAATAATGGAAAGGAATGTCGACTCTGATGACCAAATAGCTTCCCATACCACTTCAGTCCGCAACTTGGACGTACAAATGAGTCAAATTTCTCAAGCATTGAATACTCGCCCTAAGGGGGCGCTACCAAGTGATACGGTAGTAAACCCGAAGGGTGGGAACAATACAATCCATGCTATAATGGTGACCACAAGAAGCGGTAGAAGTTGAGATGCAAGTACCTCTACTCCGAAGAAAATTATGAATGATGATGTTGTGTTGTAAAAAGAAGATGAGATTAAAGCCAATGATGAGAATGTGAATGATGAAGTGAGGATCGATATTTGATGACAACATGGAGGAGACCAAAAATGATGGGAAACTGACCTCGGTTTATTGAGATGATGAAAAGTTTGTCAATCAATGTGCCCTTGGTGGATGCTCCTGAACAAATGCCGGGATATACTAAGTTCATGAAGGACTTGGTAACTAAAAAGAGATATATGAATTGTGAGACCATCAAAATGACTTATCAAGTGAGTTCCATTGTGCACTCGATGGCTCCAAAGATTGAAGATCCCGGTGCCTTTACAATTCCATGCACCATTGGTAGTGCCGGTTTTGCAAAATCCTTGTGTGATTTGGGAGCAAGTATTAATTTGATTCCATATTCCATATTCAAGTAACTAGGTATTGGGAATCCGAGAGCTACTTCCATGATATTGCAAATGGCAGATCGAACAATGAAGAGGTCTCTTGGGATTATCGATGATGTTCTAGTGAGGGTCGACAAGTTTATTCTGCCAACAGACTTTTTGATTCTCGACTATGAAGTTGACTATGAGGTGCCTATAATATTAGAGAGACCTTTCCTATCAGCAGGGAATGCATTGGTTGATGTGGAAGTAGGGGAGCTCACCTTTTGGGTAGGCGATAAAAAATTTGTATTCCACGTGTGCAAATCAATGAGGCAACCAAATAGCAGCGAAGTTTGCTTTTTTGTGGATCCTGTGACGGAGGTGATAGTTGATGACACGAGTGCCATGATCAATGTAGAAGACCCTATGGAAGCTGTGTTGTTAAACCATGAGGATGATGAAAAGGAAGTTTTGATTGAATGTGAAAATGCATTGCAAGGAATGGGTTCCTATTCATATGGGCCCCGCAAACTTTTCTTGGACTTTGAAAATCGGAAGACTCCACCAACAAAGCCCTCAATCGAGGAGCCACCAACATTGGAGTTGACGCCTTTTCCTTCGCACCTTGGGTATGAATTCTTAGGCCCTTCTTCTACATTACTTGTTATTCTTTATGCTTGCTTAACTAAAGTGCAGGTAAACTCCAGCCTTGTAGTCCTTCAAAGAAGGAAAAAGGCAATTGAATGGATTTTAGCTGACATTCGGGGTATAAGCCCCGCCTTTTGCATGCACAAAATTATACTAGAGGATGATGTCAAACCCTCCGCAGAACATAAAAGGAGGTTGAATGAGGCTATGCAAGAGGCCGTCAAGAAGGAAAGTATCGAGTGGCTTTTTGCAGGGGTTGTGTACCCCATTTCAGATAGTTCATGGACTTCACTAGTATAATGTGTGCCGAAGAAGGGGGGTATGGTTGTGGTCTCAAATGAGAAAAATGAGTCGATCCCTACTAGCATTGTGACTGGATGGAGGGTATGCATGGATTGCCGAAAGCTGAACAAAGTGATCTGCAAAGAGCATTTTCCATTTCCCTTTCTTGATCAAATATTGGATAGACTTGCCGGGCGTGCCTACTATTATTTTCTGGATGGGTACTCAGGGTACAACCAGATTCTCATTGCACCGGAATACCAAGAGAAAACCACTGCACATGTCCGTATGGCATAATTGCATTCTCACGGATGCCATTTGGTTTGTGTAATGCACCCGCTACCTTTCAGCGGTATATGATGGCAATATTTACGGATATGGTGGAGGATTTCCTCGAAGTGTTCATGGATGATTTCAGTGTTGTGGGTGACTCATTTGAAGAATGCTTGGATAATCTTGACAAGGTGTTAGCCCGATGTGAAGAGACCAACCTAGTGCTTAATTGGAAAAAATGCCACTTTATGGTCGAGGAGGGCATTGTCCTCGGCCACAAGATCTCAAAGAACGGTATTGAAGTGGACAAAGGGAAGATTGAAGTGATTTCAAAACTCCCTCCTCCTACATCCGTCAAGGGAGTTCGGAGCTTTCTTGGGAACGCGCGGTTCTACTGAAGGTTCATCAAAGATTTCTCAAAAGTGGTGAACCCCTTGTGCAAGTTTTTGGAAAAGGATGCAAAGTTTGTATTCAATGATGATTGCATGAAATCATTTTAGATTCTCAAGTATAGATTGACAAACACTCCCATCATTACCACACCCAATTGGAGCTTACCATTTGAGCTCATGTGCGATGCTAGTAACGTAGCCGTAGGAGAAGTTTTGGGGCAAAGGATCAACAAGATATTTCATCTGTCTATTATGCAAGAAAAATAGTGAATGATGCCCAAGTAAATTATACAGTAACGGAGAAAGACTTATTACATTGTCTTCGCCATGAAAAAGTTCAGGCCATATCTTATGGGTGCCAAAGTATTTGTGCACACCGATCATGCGGCACTCCGTTATTTGATGACCAAAAAGGACTCTAAGGCTAGGTTGATGAGATGGGTTCTTCTGCTTCAAGAGTTTGTCCTTGAAATCATTGATTAGAAAGGGAGTGAGAATCAAGTGGCGGACTATTTGTCCCTCTTAGAAGAGGAGGGGAGGCCCCATGATGGCCTCGAAACTAATGATTCATTTTCGAATGAACAACTCATCTCCGTGTCTTTGAATGGTATTGGTTCAGTGATGTGGCTAACTTTCTTGTGACGGGCATTGTCCCGAGTGAGCTCTCTTCTAACCAAAGGAAGAAACTCAAACGGGAAAACTTGGATTATTATTGGGATGAGCCATATCTTTTCAAGATTTGCAATGATGGTGTGATCCGGAGATGTGTTCCGAAAGAGGAGAAAATGAGTATTCTTGATGCTTTTCATTCCTCGCCCTATGGTGGTCATCATGGTGGGGAGAGAACTGCTTCAAAGGTTCTTAGCTGTAGGTTTTATTGGCCTACACTGTATAAAGATGCAAGTGAGCTTGTTAAGAGATGTGATGAGTGTCAAAGAACTTGTGGAATTTCCAATAAGGATGAAATTCCTCTCACCACTATTCTTGAGATCGATATTTTTGACGTGTTGGGCATCGCCTTCATGAGACCTTTTGTTAGTTCATGTGGTAACACTTACATTCTGGTTGTTGTTGAATATGTTTCCAAGTGGGTTGAAGTTGTGGATTTTCCCAATAATGAGGCACGGAGTGTGGTGGAGTTCTTAAAGAAAAATATCTTCACAGGGTTTGGCACTCCCAGGGCGATCATCAGTGATGGGGGTTCTCATTTATGTAACAAGGCCTTCGATACTTTACTTTTCATGTATGGTCTCAATCATAAGGTGTCAACCCCTTATCATCACCAGGCTAGTGGACAAGTTGACGTCTCTAACAGGGAGATAAAGAGCATATTAGAAAAAACTGTCAATGCAAACCGGACGGATTGGTCAAGGAAACTTGACGAGGCTTTATGGACTTATAGAAATGCTTACAAGATGACAATTGGTATGTCTCCGTACCGGTTGTTATTTGGGAAATTATGCCACCTTCCGGTTGAGCTAGAGCACAAGTCCATGTGGGTGCTGAAGAAGTTAAACCTTGAATGGGATGTCACTGCAAATCTCCGGGTAGAGAAACTAAATGAACTTGATGAGTTCCGGTTTCAAGCCTATTCTAGCTCATCCTTGTATAAGGACAAGATGAAGTACTTACATGACAAATATTCCTGGAACATAGAATTCAAGGAGGGTGACTTGGTTCTTCTATTCAACTCTCAGTTACGACTGTTTCCGGAAAAGCTCAAGTCAAAATGGAGTGGCCCTTTTGAAGTTGTGAATGTAACTCCGTCTGGTGCTCTCGATTAGAAAACAAAATGGGGAAATATTCATAGTTAATGGGCACCGAGTGAAGCATTACCTTGGAAAGTTTGATGATAGCCACGTGGTGGCCTTGATCAATCTCAAATGATGAGGGTAACATGCATCGTGCCGCAACGTTAAATCAGGCGCTTCTTGGGAGGCAACCCATGTGTTTTTCATTCTTTTTGAGTTTTTTTCTTAGTTTAGGCTTTGTTTTGGACTAACTGGTTATGAAGTTTGTGTAGGAATTGTTTGTGCAGTGCAGGACTTTGGCTGGAAAAATTTTCCTAAGTGTGGGGAATTTCCTGGACTGCGCCCAAAATTTTGCGGTCTGAGTTGGCATATTTTTACCGCGGACGCATACTTGAAAAGCCCAAAATATCAACTCTCTGAAGTTGTGTTCGCATCCGTGTTCATAATTTTGCGGACCACGGTGACTTTCGCGACCGCGTTCAATTTTTCGCGGATCGCGCCCAGGCTTTTGCAGCAGCCCTTCAAATAGGTAAAAAGCACAGACCGCGGTCGAATTCCGCGGACCGCGCTCAGGTAAGTCGGTGGGTCCACATATGTTAGTATAAATAGAAGGTCTTTCAGACCTTTACACTTTTCGAACTCTAGCTATTCACCACACTATAGCACTGTTGACTCATCTCCTTTGGCTCTCAATCTCATTTCACACTAATCAAGAGTCCATTTTCCACTACAATTTCACAACTGGTATGCTCAATTATTTGCGCTGATTTGCGTTGATTTTATCTCTTTCTTTTCTTTTATTCTAGTTTTAATTATTCTTTCTAGTTAGGGTTTAATACATGCCACAATCTCAAATTCATGCTTCATTGATGCTTAAGTTCATGTGGGGGATGTTGAGATGCCTAATGGGGGATAGGGTTATTAACTATGCTTGTTAATTGCACTAATTTTTGCACATAGTGAAACCCTAGACCTAAAATGATTCATCACTACCCGTCTTGTTTAAATTTCGTGGACCGCGGTCCACGCTCTTTAATTTGTAAGAACTAAGTAAGGATACATGTTCACAGACGCGCTGAATTTTTCGCGGTCCGTGTTTGAACTTATGCAGCCACGTCCAAATTTCACGGGCCGCGCTCATGAGATTCAGAGAGTTTGGTAGTTGCTTTTGCGACCGCGTCCAAAATTACGCAGTTCGTGCTTGGTATTTCGCGTCCACATCCATTATTTTGCGGTCCGCGGAAGACCATGATCAGAGAGTTGGTAGTCTGAACCCAACCTCTTCGCGGCTGCGTTCATTTTTCTGCCGTCCACGACCATGCTCAGTTTTTAGCGGTCAGCTATGCATGTTCTAAGAGACACTGTGTTCATTTTATCTGCATCTCTTTAGGGACTCATTGAACCGCAATACTAATGATCTTTCACTGATTGTGTGTTGTAGATAATGGTGCGATCTCGTGGTGGTTCCAACAAATCAAAAGGGAGGGCAGAATCCTCCCGAGTCCGGGGAAAAGGGAAGCAGAAGGTGCCCTTATAACCTCAGAAGACTATTAGGAAAAAGGCCATAGATGTGAGACCTCAGGCTGACTCCTCGGACACTAGTGAATACCTCCCTTCCCGAGAGATTTCTGGTGGAGACTCTACATAACAACCTGAGGCTCAATATCAACCTTTTCGCCTCGTTAATCAACCCGCCTCCTCATCTGAGTCGTCTGATGGCTCAAATGGAGATAGTAAGACTTTAGCACCATCTTCACCACAGGCAGCAACCCCGGCCTCAACAACTGCTCCTATCATTTTAGATGACGAAAAAGTCTCGGATGACGCGAGAAGAGGTGATACCCATTGGGGGGGGTTGATTAGATCAAGGAAGCCGGCTGTGTGGCAAGATAGGTTCATGAGTGAGGAGGCCTACCACAAATTCCGGGAATGGTGGCCACAAAGGTTGCTCACCCTTGAGCGAAAATTCATAGAAAGAGACCTTCTCCCTCACAACCCGAATGTGAAGATGCAATTTGATGAAAGAATGGGGTGGAAATTCTTCTTAGCAAGTTGCTGGAAGCAAATGAGTACCTAGTCAAGGAATTCTATGCCAATGTTGCTCACATCAAAAAGGGCACCTATGTGAATAAGGTACGAAATAATAAGATCTGGTTCGATGGCAATACATTGAATACATATGCCGAGTTTTATGATGTGGATGCAGCTCTATACATATAGAATTAAGCATTAGATGAAGCTTCCTGATCATGGCTAGCAGAGGTGATAGCCATCCCAGGGAAAACACTGGCCTGGCTTACACCTGAAGTCTCAATTGCCAGGAACACCCTTAGCTTTGAAGCCAAAGGGTGGTGCACCTTCGTCTACAACCGCCTTGATCCGTCCCAGCATGACAGTGACATTCCGGACTTCAAGTCGATTCTCATAGCTTCTATCATGGCGGGGTACCCAATAAATATGGGGAAACTCATGGCCTAGAACATATCCAAGGAAACCGGGAAGGAAGAAAGATCCTACCCTTACCCCAATTTCATCACTATGTACCTAGAGGACCAGGGGGTTGAGGGGAGACACTTTGACACGAAGGTGAAGCCAAAGAGGTCCTTCTCTTGGTACAACTTTCAGGGAGAAGACAAATCGAAGTCCAAAGGCAAATCCATCACCTCCACTGGCCAGTTTGAAGAGCCAAGGGTAGAGTCGACTGGGCCCAGCCTTCCACAGTGGAGGGTTCTTAGGCTGCTATGCCACCTCCCTCATACGGGCCATATATCATAGCCCCATTATATGTTCCCTCATCTTCTGTATACCTGCAAACTACACTGCGGGTTACTCAGACTCTCTCCAGCATCAAAAACTGGATGCATGCAGCTACATCAAAGCTGTCTATTTTATCCAGTTCAGTCACATCACAAGCAGCCCTAGCACAGCTTCAGTTACCTCCATCAGTGGAGGATTCATTGAAGCAACTCTTGGAAAAAAAAAAAAAGATCTTTGAGACCTTGGATTCCCATGGTAAGGCGATAAAGGAGCTGAGAAAGCAGGTCAGGAAGATGAGGAAGACTTAGGCTTCAAAAGATTCAGTAGAGTAACTGAAGAAGGAGGTACAAAAGTTCACAGCTGCCGGAGATATCCCACTTGACCTACTTATAGAGGAGACTGCTCCAACAACACAGACATCCCAGGCATCAGAGCAGGAGGCTGATAGAGAGCCAGCGAGAGGATTTGTGGTGCCTCAGTTCGAGGACTTGGAGATACAGTTGGAGGACCCGGATGGAGCTGTTGAGCCTATGCAGTCCGAGGACCCAACTAGTGTGCCTGACCCTATGTCGACAGAGACTACATAGGGAGTTTTCTTTACTCTCTAACCCTTTCTTGATTTTACTTTTTCTACTAGCATTAAGGACAATCCTATCTTTTGTTTGGTGGGAGGGGGGGGGGGTAGTCTTATTTTGATTTGATGGCATGTAATAACTTTGATATTATTTCTCTTTAGTTTTCACTTTCGTTATTTTTCACTTTTAGTATGTATATAAATTTACCATTCCATGTGTATATTTATTTCCATTTTGTATATATTCGTTTCACTCCATTATTGTACATATTCATTTCACTTCCTGTAGTTTACTTCATAACCTGTTTTGTATTTTTCCTTGATAGCTTAGCTTCTTATTTCCTTTAGTAGTTTCTTTTTGAGTTTTAGCTTCTTTTCATATTTTTCGTGATCAATAAGCTTTTGGTTTTCTTAATTCCATGGTTCTTTCCAAAGGTGGATGTTGTGTGAACCGGGTGTCTCTTCCCAACGATGGATGGCGTGACAAACTTCTTAAGGGATTGTGTCTATTTTTTTTTTTTTTGCTTTGATATATTGTAGTAATGAATAAAAGTGTCTCAAGTAGGCTTTGCTTGGTACTGACACATTTACCCTCGACCTCATGGTTAGAGGCAAGTTGATTGACAATGAATAGCTCTGGTTGTGACCTTTAGACTCTTGAGTTGACTAAAACTACATCAAGTGGTTTCTTTGAGCCATCTGTGATTTTCAATCTTAGCTAGGGTTTTTGTGGGCCCTCGAATATATCCTTTTTAATGATCCATTAGCTTGAGAGTTGAGGTATTGAATTGCGAGTCCAAGTCCCGTGCCAATAAGTCAAGAACTTGCCCTGAATATTTATCTAGGCGAAATTCTAAGTGTAGCTCGACTTGAGAAGTGATTGTAGGATCTCCTTGGTCCCATTTTAACTTTGAAAGCTTCTGTAGCCTACCAATATTATATCCCTAGTCAACCCCTTTGAGCTTGAGCCTTTTTCATTCAATAGCCACATTACAAGCCTTTATTCGTTTTATAATGACCCCTCTCTTGGCACCCAATCTTTCCTTAGCATTCATGATGAATGAATTGGAAAGAGCATAAGTTTTGGGGGAGAGACAGAATTTCAAAGTGATTAAAGGTTCAAAGAAGGAAAAGAATTAGTGAAAAGGAAAGGCAAAGAAAAGGAAGAAAAGTCAAAAAGACATAGATCAAAACGAAAGTAAACGTTGAAGGGATTCAAAGAACGCAATTTTGAAAGGAATGGAATGATGAAAAAAGTCGAAAAATGATTGTCAAGAATAAGAAAGAGTGACAGTGTGTCTCTCTAATTCCCCTTAGGAAGAAGAAAATTACTCGAAGTGTCATGAAAGTATGAGCCAAACTGAGAAAATGGAGTGCTTAAGGAAAGGTGAAACCATCATAGTTCATTATGCTCTACCCTAATCCAAAAGACTTCATTACATCCCCGCTAAAGCCCTATATGATTTCAAGTTGAGTGAGCTTACATTAGTGGAGAGTTACATAAGGGGAAAGCTAATGGTACTTAGAACCAAACTTGTGACATTCTTTTGAGAGTGACGAGCACACTTCTTCACAATGCTTGACTTGAGTGTTGCATTTTAAAAAAGTGAGATTTGCTAAAGGATAGTAGAGGAGGAGGAGTCTAGGATCCACAATGACCTATGTAAGAGAGCAAACTTCCTTGATGAATTGAATCAACACTTGATGCTCTTGTGTCACGTTAGAACTATAGAACTCAAAAGGTCATAACATGATGTTGTTGATAATGCATTTGTGTTGAGGGTAATTGTTAGTCCCAATTGATGCTTGATGAAGTCGCCTTAGGAAAACTGACATATCCTTTTCTTTTTCTTGTGGAGGTGGGAATTACCTTGTTTTCTTGAGTACAAGCAAAAGCTTAAGTTTGGGGGAGTTGATAAGTAGGGATTTTAGCCTATTATTTCTCTCTTTTACTTAGGTTTTGGGCCAAAAATGCGTGAAGGTATTCCTGAAAACTAACCTAATGTGCTTGCTTGCAGGGTTTTGTTCGAAATGAGCCAAAGAAGCCATAACCAACTCATAAAGGAGTCAAACTTGAACAAAAACAAAGTCTTGACCAAAAGCTGTGGAATTTGGACCGCAATGGAAAGGGCGGCCGCAAAATTATCAATGCTGAGGCGGCCATTATTACGCGGCCCGTGAAATAGAGATTCAGAGAGGCTGTTTTGAGCATAAAACCTAATGTTGACCGCGTCAGAAAGAGGCGGCTGCAAAATTAGTAGCGCGACCGCGGTTGGAATTCCGTTGAGAGCGTTTGTCAAAGTTCAGAGACTTCGCAAAGTGTGCATAATTGGAGAAGGTGGTCCGCGTCAAAATTACTCAGTCGTGAAGGAAGCTCACTTGGATGCGGTGGAAAACACACGATCCGTGAAACTTGGCCCAGCACAGTCTCAGATGTGAAGAAATGCAACCGCAATCAATATTACGCGGCCGCGTAAGCCCGAAAGCGGACTCGGTCAAAATTACGCTTTCGCGAAACTTCCGTAGGGGTATTTTTTTCTGAAAATTTTAGCTTAGTATAAATAGAACTTTTTAACAATTTTAGGTTATGTTTTGTTTAGCAGAGCATGTGAACGGCGGTTTTTACCCTTTTTGGGAAATTTTGTAGTAGATTTCTCTTCAAACTTTCAATTTTAATCTTCTACTTTAATAGTATGGCTCATATTTGTTCTTTATCTTTGATTTCTGCTGATATTATGAATAGCTAGACCCCATATCTAGGGTTGTGATCCAACCTTTGTGTGGGTATTTAATGGGTCTTGAATTTTAGGGCTTAATTATTTATGGGTTAGTGATATTTAGCTTAATTCATGCTTGAATGGTAGAATTGGTGGCTGCAAACACTGATTCGTGCCTTTATGACTTAGGCTCTTCTTGAGAAAGAGCAACTAAGTCTAGGAAAATTAGGATAACATGGAATTGGGGTGAATTCAAGAGATTGATAGCCCCGATTAAAGGGTTAAACCTAGAGATAGTAATACCCGACTTGAGCCAATATCATTTGTAATGCATGAACACCCATTTGAACTTGAGAAATCCAAATTGGGAAAAGTCACTCAAACTACCGAGAGGGATAGAGTGATCACTTATGTGTGATGGTTATATCACGACCCCAATCACAACAAGCTTGCCCTAGATTCTCGATACCCGTTAGATATTCACCTACGTAGAAGACACTACCCTAGTGCCTTTTAAACACCTGAAAAATTTCACCAAAAATATTATACTTAGCTTACTCTTAGCATACAATAATATAAAATTAGAATAGAATCAATCACAACAATGTTTGGAAGTGCAATGAGAAACAACCCACACATCTAGATTAGTTTATATACCTAACTCCAAATGAATTAACTCCATGTGAAAATCGATCCCGACCTTGTTGGCTAAAAGTTCATCGACCATCCTTGCTAGTCTATAGTGGTGTAGGTTTGGCACAGATCAGTTGTACTGATACTGCACTTCCTGTGCAGATTCAGGTGTCGATCCGAGCTGATTCTGAGATTTGTTGTTGATTTCACTACACAGGAGACCCAAGGTAGATCTGCCGACGTCTGCAAACCCTGGAGTCTCCTTCCACCTGCTTCAGTTTACTGTTTCTTTGACTCATAAACATTTGTATTTTTCTTTCAGCCAAATATTTGTAGATAATTCGTATAAGTCCGTGAGTTATGACTCCAAATCATGGGTAGCTTTATATAGATATTTGGTTTTGTTAATAATTTCCGCTTTCTTATTAATTCGTTATGTGTTAATTGTTGTTGATTGTTATGGGTCTTAAGGTTTTGTTGTTTATTGAGCCTCTAATATTGTCTTGCCTAGCAAGTGATTGTTAGGCGCCATCACTGTCCCGACTGTGGGACTCCTGGTCGTGACAAGGTGGTATTAGAGCAATAGGTTGCCTAGGTCTCATAATTCACGAACAAACTTAGTAGAGTCTGGGGGATCGGTACTGAGACGTCTATACTTATCTCCCAGAGGCTATAAATATAGGAACAAGTCTCATTTTTATTCAAATCTATTGTGCGATTTTGTTCTTTTCAATACTGATTGATCTTTCCTATTCTTATTCTCTCGCAGATGGCGAGGATGCGTACCGCTTCTTCGAACAGCAACCAGAGCCTACAGCAGCAGCTCCTACGAGGGGTAGAGGTCAAGGCCGAGGCCATGCCAGAGGCAGGGGCAGGGCTCAGCCTAGAGACCGAGTAGCAGCCCCAGCCGTGGAGCTGTAGGTAGAGCTCGATAAGGAGGTTCCCGCTCAGACTATTCCTGCGGGACAAGCTCAGGTCCCTGAGGGGTTTATTGCCACCCTAGTGCTTCAGGATGCCTTGGTCCGATTGGTGTGCCTTATGGAGTGTGTGGCGCAGACTGGCGCATTCCCCATGGAACCAACCGTATCTCAGGCTAGAGGAGGAGTCCAGACTCCTACTACTCACACATGGGTATATTGAAGACCAATGGGGTTGACTTTGCTGCTTTTCAGATGACCGGTTTTGCTAATAAATGGTGGATGGATTATTTGTTGACCAGACCAGCAGGGTCGTCTGCTCTTACTTGGAACCAGTTCTCGCATCTCTTCTTAGAGAAGTTTCTGCCTATCAACTTGAAAGAGGAGCGCCGCTGTCAGTTCGAGCGTCTCCAGTAGGACCCGTTTTGTGGACTTGGCCCGTCATGCTATTCTTTTGCTTCCCACAGAGAGAGAGAGAGAAGGAGAAAGATAGGGTGAGGAGGTTTATTGAGGGTCTTGCTCAGCCTATTAGATTGCATATGGCTAAGGAGACTGGGAGTGATATTTATTTCAAAGATGCAGCTAATGTCGCCAGACGAGTTGAGATGGTTTTTGGACAGGGAGGTCAGAGGTCGGACAAGAGACCTCATCATTCTGGTGGGTTCAGTGGTGCCTCATCTGGAGGCAAGGGTACTTATGGTAGAGGCCATCCTCCCAGGCCATTTCATTCAGCACTCCAGGCATCCCACGGTGCCCAGGTGGTTGTGGCCCTTATATGCCTTACTCTGATCAGCCAGCCTACATTTCACCACCAGGTCCTATCAGTGCACCTCCCCCTAAGAGTTTTCAGGGTGGTTATTTAGGTCTAAATGGTCATTTTCCCGTCCAGCAGTCAAAGCAGCTGAGATCTTGTTATACTTGTGGTGATCTGACACACATTTCTAGGTTTTACCCTCGTGCGTCGAGCAGTTCACAGCACCAGAGTTCTCTTGACATGGTTCCGGCACAAGTAGCTGCACTGCCTACTCAGCCAACTAGAGGCAGGTGTCAGGCAGTATAGAGGTAGGGGCCAGATTGTTAGAGGTGGAGGCCCACCAGCTAGAGTTCGTCCAAGAGATATGGTTCAGAGTGGTGGGGCTCAGACCTAATTTTTTGCTTTTCCAGCCAGACCTAAGGCTGAATCGTCTGATGTTGTTATTACAGGTACTGTTTCAGTTTGTAGTAGAGTTGCTTCAGTTCTATTTGATCCGGGGTCTACTTACTCCTATGTGTCATCTTATTTTGCTTCAAATTTGGTTGTGCCTCGTGATTCTTTGAGTGCGCCGTATATGTGTCCACACCTGTGGGGGTGCTATTATTGTAGATCGTGCATATCGTTTGTGTGTGGTCACTATTGGGAGTTTTGAGACCTATTTAGACCTTCTGCTCTTAGATATGGTGGATTTCGATGTTATATTAGGTATGGATTGACTCTCACCTTATCACCCTATTTTGGACTGTCATGCCAAGACAACTACCTTAGCCTTGCTGGGGTTGCCTCGATTAGAGTTGAGAGGGACTCATGTCCATTCTACCAGCAGGGTTATTTCTTATCTGAAGGCTCGGCGTATGGTCGAGAAGGGTTGTTTGGCCTATTTGGCTTATGTTCGTGATTCTAGTGCTGAGGTTCCCTCTATGGATTCTATGCCTGTTGTTCATGAGTTTCCATAGACATTTCCTGCAAACCTACCGAGAATGCCACCTCACAGGGATATTGAATTTTGTATTGATGGCCTTGCTAGAGTTGAACGAATTGAAGGAACAGATGCAGTATTTTCTCGACAGGGGCTTCATTAGACCTAGTGTCTTTCCCTGGGGTGCACCGGTTCTGTTTGTGAAGAATAAGGATGGGTCTATGAGGATGTGTGTAGATTATCGACAATTTAACAAAGTCACCATCAAGAACAAGTATCTGTTGCCGAGGATTGATGATTTATTTGATTAGCTTCAGGGTGCCAAGGTGTTTTCGAAGATTGATTTGAGATCTGGCTATAATCAATTAAGGATTAGGGCATCCGATGTCACTAAGACAGCTTTTCGGACGCGGTATGGGCACTATGAGTTTCTGGTGATATCCTTTGAGTTGACCAATGCCCCAGCATCATTCATAGTTTGTTGAATCGAGTGTTCAAGTCTTATTTGGATTCCTTTGTGATTGTGTTTATTGACGACATCTTGATATACTCCTGCAGTCGGGAGGAGCATGAGCAACACCATAAGATAGTGCTCCAAACCCTGAGAGACTGTCAGTTGTATGCCAAATTTTTGAAGTGCGAGTTTTAGTTGGATTTGGTCTCTTACTTGGACCATGTTATTTCAGCACAAGGCATTCAGGTAGATCCTAAGAAGATTGAGGCAGTCAAGAACTGGCCTAGACCCACTTCAGTCACGGAGATCAGGAGTTTCTTGGGTTTGGCGAGTTATTACCGCCAATTTGTAGAGGGGTTTTCATCTATAGCAACCCCGTTGACCTAGAAGGGTGCCTCGTTCAAGTGGTTGGACGAGTGTGAGGTGAGCTTTCAGAAGCTCAAGACAACTTTGACTACATCGTCGGTGTTGGTGTTTCCATCAGGTTCAAGATCTTACACGATATATTGTGATGCCTCACGTATTGGGCTCGGAGCAGTATTGATGTAGGAGGGAAGGGTGAATGCATATGTGTCTCTGCAGTTGAAGGTTCATGAGAAGAATTACCCTGTCCATGATTTTGAGTTAGCAGCCATTGTTCATGCGCTGAAGATTTGGAGGCACTATCTTTATGTCGTGTCGTGTGATGTTTTAACGGATCATCACAACCTTCAGTATTTGTTCAAGAAAAAGGATCTCAATTTGAGGAAGAGTAGGTGGTTGGATCTATTTAAAGACTATGATATCATCAACTTATATCATCCGAGGAAGGCCAATGTGGTGGCCGACACATTGAGTGGGAAGGCGGTGAGTATGAGCAGCCTTGCATTCATTCCAGTTGGTGAGAGGCCGCTAGCTTTAGATGTTCATACTTTGGCCAACAAATTTGTGAGGTTGGATATTTCATAGCGCAACTTTGTTCTAGCTTACACAGTTGCTCGGTCTTCCTTATTTAAGCGTATCAGAGACTGGCAGTATGATGACCTTATTTGATGGTCCTTAGGGAAACAATGCATCACGGTGATGCCAAGTAGGTTGTGGTTGGATATGACAAAGTTTTGAGGATGCATGGTCGTGTGTGTGTGCCTAATGGGCTTCATGAGTTGATCCTTGAAGAGGCCCACAATTCTTGGTATTCTATTCACCCGGGCACCGCCAAGATGTACCAGGACGTGCGGAAGCATTATTGGTGGAGGAGGATGAAGAAGGATATAGTTTCTTATGTAGCTCGGTGCCTGAACTGTCAGCAGGTGAAGTATGAGCACTAGAGACCCGGTGGTTTACTTTAGCAAATGGAGATTTCTGAGTGGAAGTGGGAGCATATCACTATGGACTTTGTTGTTGGACTCCCACAGACTTAGAGGAAGTTCGACACTGTTTAGGTCAGTGTGGATAGGCTGACTAAGTCAGTACACTTCATTCCTGTAGCAGTTACCGATTCTTCGGAGCGGTTGGCAGAGATTTATATTCGTGAGATCATCCGTCTTCATGGTGTGCCTGTATCTATCATTTCTGATCGAGGTACGTAGTTTACCTCACATTTATTGAGGGCAGTACAACGTGAGTTGGGAACGCAAGTTGAGCTGAGCACAACATTCATCCTCAGAAGGACGGGCAGTCCGAGCGTAACATTCAAATCTTGGAGGATATGCTTCGCACTTGTGTTATAGACTTCAGAGGATCGTGGGATAAGTTCTTTCCCCTTGTAGAGTTCTCCTACAACAACAACTACCAGTCGAGCATTTAGATGACTCCCTATGAGGCATTATATGGTAGACGGTGCATGTCTCCAGTTGGGTGGTTTGAGTCGGGGAAGGCTCAGTTGTTGGGTACTAATCTAGTACAGGAGTCCTTCGACAAGGTCAAAATTATTAAGGATTGACTTCGCACAGCTCAGTCCAGGCAAAAGAGTTATGCCGACCGTAGAGTTCGTGATGTGGCATTCATGGTCGGGGAGAGGGTGTTGCTTCAGGTGTCACATATGAAGGGTGTCATGAGGTTTGGAAATAATGGCAAGTTAAGCCCTAGGTATATCGGGCCTTTTGAGATTCTCGATAGACTTGGAGAGGTGGCTTATAGACTTGCATTGCCTCCAGGGTTATCAGCAGTTCATCTAGTGTTCTATGTGTCCATGCTCCGGAAGTACCATGGTGACCCGTCCCATGTGTTAGATTTTAGCTCTGTCCAGTCGGACAAGGATTTGACTTATGAGGAGGAGCCAGTGGCTATTCTAGCCTAGAAGGTTCGTTAATTGAGATCAAAGAGTTATCCTTCAGTTCGTGTGTAGTGGAGATGTCAGCATGTTAAGGCAACTACTTGGGAGTCTGAGTCGGACATGTAGAGTACATATCCCCACCTATTCACCAATTAAGGTACTTTTCTATGTCCGTTCGAGGACGAACAATTGTTTTAGAGGTCGAGATTGTGATGACCCAAAAGGTCATCTTATGTTCTAAAACTTAATTTTGTGCTCTTTAGCCTTAAAACTCTCATTTTACCCTCTTCGATTTGCGTGCATAGTCCGGGTGTGTTTTCGGAAGGCTTTTATGTTGAAAATTGATGGAATATTAATATTTGGCCTTAAAAGTTAATTTTAGTTGACTTCGGTCAATATTTTGAGTAGACGGACCTGGACCCATATTTTTACGGTCCCGGTGGGTCTGAAGTGAAATATGGGATCTGGGCGTATGCCCGAAATTGAATTCCGAGGTCCCTAGCTCAAGATATGAATTTTTGTTAAAAAATGAAAGACTGAAATTCTAATGGTTTTAAGAAAATGGCTAATGTTTGATCTTGTTGGTATTGGGTCCGTATTTAGGTTCCGGAGCCCGGTATCGGTCCGTTATGATATTTATACCCTATCTTTGAAATTTGGTAAAAAAACGAAATTGATTTGACGTGATTAGGACGTCCGGTTGTGAAAATAGGAATTTTAAAGTGTTCTTGATAATTTCATGTGATTTGTTGCTAAATTCATAGTTCTAGGTGTTATTTTGGCGATTTGATCACACGAGCAAGTCCGTATGACGTTTTTACACTTGTGTACATGTTTGGTTTGGAGCCCCGAGGGCTCGGGTGAGTTCAGATAGGCTACAGAGTGAAACGAACTTATGAAATATATCTGGTGTGCTTCAGGTCTCACAATTGCAATGTCTGGCTCGCAAATGCGAGCCTCTCATTTACGAAGAATCATCGCATTTGTGAGCATGGGCTAGGACTAGGGATTCTCACATTTGTGAGGTTTGAAGTCTAGTGTCCGCGATTGCGAGCAGATGGTTCGCATTTGCGAAGGCTGTAGAAATGCGAGGGGTTCACATTTGCGTTATTTTTCTCGCATTTGCAAGCTTCACAATTACAAAGCTCGGACCGCAAATGCGACATCTGCAGTTGGTAAATCTTGACTTAGACGGGATTTTGCTCATTTTTCTAAACTTTAAAACACAAGAAACCCTCTTGGCGATTTTCCAAAGACCACTTCTTCCCCAAATCATAGGTAAGTGATTCTTAACTCGTTTGTTTCAATCTTTCACTTTATTTTACAAGATTTCAACCTAAAATCTAGGAATTTCATGGTAGAAATTGGGGGTTTGGGTAGAATTAGGGATTTTTGGGAAATTGAAAATTAGACCTCAATTTAGGGTCGGATTTCGGGGGTGAATGGGTGAATGAGTTTTTGTCCGAACCTGGAGTTTTGACCAAACAGGCCTGGGGTCAATTTTTGACTTTTTGTGGGAAAGTTTGGGAAACCTATAATTATGTATTCGAATTGATTTATTTAGCAATAAATAATGTTATTAACTTAATTATGACTAGATACGAGTGGTTTGGAGGTGGAATCTAGAGAAAAGGTGGTGGTTGAGCTTTGAATTTGGCCCTTGGAGCGAGGTAAGTGTCGTGTCTAACTTTGTCTTGAGGGACTAGGTATTGTTTGATTATTTTCTACGTGTTTGGTTGTTAAGTACAATGTATAGGTGAAGACATAAGCACATATGTGTTGTCGTCGTGTCATAGCATGCGAGTGAGTCTTATTCTTGTAACTGTTGTAGTCTTAAATCGTATTGTTCATGCTTAGCTTAGCCATTTGTTATGTTGAGCAACTTTTATCACGTTTTACTGAAATTTTGTATTTGCTGAGTATTGGCTCGAAGTTGAGGTTGGTATTGTGGCATTAAAGTTGAAGTAAAACTGATTTTGATGTTTATATCTCTCTATTGTTGTCGTTCCTTGTTTTGGTGAGGAAGAGTGTAAAGCACGAAGGGTAATGTTGTTGCAATGTTTGTGAGCGAGTATTAATGTACAAAGGGTGATGTCGTGCCATGTTTTGTGTGTGATAATGTACGAAGGGTGATACCGTGTTATATTATGAGAGAGTTAATGCATGAAGAGTGATGCCGTGCCGTTCTATTATTTCATATGGTGAGGTTGAGAGTAAAAGCACGAAGGGTGATGCCGTGCAATTTCCTTACCGTGTTTACTTGTTTTATCTGTTTAAGGCACTTTAATTGATCCGGTTTTATCACTACTTCTGATTTCTTACATTGGGAACCCCTCAGCATATCCCCTTCCCAATATTTCCTGTCTTATTTCTTTTATTACTGTCATTGCTATATGTATGATTATACTGCACAGTTTGTTTGTGGGTGTCTTGTCCTAACCTCATTACTACTTCGCCGAGGTTAGGCTCGACACTTACCAGTACATGGGGTCGGTTATACTGTTACTGCACTCTGCACTTCTTGTGAAAATTCAAGTGTCGGTCGAGCTGATTCTGAGGTTTGTTGCTGACTTCACTACACAGAAGACCCAAGGAAGATCTGCCGATGTCTGCAGGCCCTGGAGTCCCCTTCTATATAGGTATTCGGTTTTGTTAAGAATTTTCGATTTCTTATTAATTTGTTATGTGTTAATTGTTGTTGATTGTTATCTGTTTTAAGGTTTTGTTTTTTATTGAGTCTCTAATGTTGGCTTGCCTATCAAGTGATTGTTAGACGTCATCACGGTCCCGACGGTGGGGATCCCAGGTCGTGACACCAACTTTGGTCGGTATGCCCTTCCGACCTTCAAAGTACCGACCACACATTAATTATCGCGTTTTGGGCGGTTATTGGCCTTTACCGACCAACTTTGGTGGTTTTTTTAACGATTTTTCCCGAATTTCTAGTAGTATTTCCGGCAAATCATAGTCGAGTTTCTTCTTTACCTGACTAAATCTCTTAATATTAAATCTTATGAAAGGGAAAATTCAATTCCGACAAGAATGGTTCACCAAAAAAAAAACTTTCCGGTGATCTTGTTAATTCCTTCACTGATAGTAATAGTAGAGGAGAGAAGAAAGGGAAAGGAAGAAGGAAAAAAATAAAAATAATACTAAAAGAAATTAATATTTTATGAAAGAATTCTAATAAAAATAACTTTTAATAAGTTTTTTACCGCTCACTCTCTTCAAGAGAGTTATTTACTCTCTCTACACCATATCAGCTCAAAAGGTTGTACTTATTACATTTCTAATCAGGCCATCATAGGATACCCGTATTTTTAAGGGATACAACTGGAACTTAGGTACAACCCTAATGGAGAGTGCAAAATTTATTATTTTTGGGTCAATGTTCGTTTAACTATGTAAATGGGCTACAACGTGTGTGCAGGACCGAGTGAGCTGACTGGTTCCTATTCTCTTTAGACATAGCATTGGTTTTCGACGTAAAATCAAATATTATTTACTTATAATTGCATTAACTTGCAATCAATTAACAAGAAACAACTAAAGAACTAGTTTCGTAAGTTAGTTCTGTAGGTTAAATAAAAGTTAAGCAAATTTAAGGTTAGAGCGGAAATTTGCAACATGTCGTGCAAGAAGGGGCCCTCAATGATATATGTGGCCCAAATTCAAACTTTAATAGGGCCCTAAGCTATATATATATATATATATATATATATATAAGTTTATTTTCCTAGCTTTTAGAAATGTATAATTATTAATAATTTATTTATCAAATGTTTCAAATGCGCAATAATAAAATATATAATACAATCAAACATGATTCAACAAATAGGTATAACTAAATATATTTTTTCTCCTTCAATGTTCTTGATGCAATGCAAAAAAAAAAATTGAGAACAAACAAGGGAGGTCAAAATTGTATTGCTCTTTTATTTGATGAATAGTTTATAAAAAGTTTTTTTTTGAGCAAACAAGAAATATATATATTAACATTACGTAGAGTTTGTTACATCATAGCCTACTTTGATGCCACTTAGGGCGCACTTATTTTCTAAACTTACTAAACTATTGCAAGCATCCATAGATAAGTACTTAAAAAAAATGATTGTTTGCATCCAAAGTGACATAATTTTCAACAACATGGGGAGGGAATACAAAAACTTGTTTTTTCTTGTTTCCCGGAGGTCTTCCCAATTTGGCCATGGTGTGAGACACCATGTTTCCTTCCTTAAAGGTGTGATGGAGGAGGGTCACCTTCCCTTAGTGCATTAACGACCTGCAAACATTGACAATATTATCAAAGAGTTTATTACCATCCTCCGCAATCCGTTTCTACTTCGAGTTGGAATAAATTCCACTCATGTGCTATTTTAAGGCCCTCCTTGATTGCCTTCAATTCTGCTTCCAATGATCCTCTAGACTGTATGGTCTTTGTGAAACCTACAATCCAGTGGCCTCTGGCATTGCGGAATACCCCCTCAAGACTACTTTGGCCTTCTTGATGACTCACATCAATATTTAATTTATACCACCCTTTAGGAGATTTTTGCCACCTAACTTATATTTGAATCCTCTTAATGGGCATAAGGTTGTTCTCCATTAGGAGCTTATATTCTAATGGGCATAAGGTTGTTCTCCGTTAGGAGCTTATATTCTACTGCTTTTTGAATAATATGTTTTGTGCTTGTAGGTAAGTTTATATTGTTTTGGTTGTTAGTATTTCTGTTGGTCCCAATTTCCCATAGAGCAAAAGGTAGGAAATAATTCCAATTGAGGAGATTATGATTCATGAAAATAGCCTGATTTCTTAGTTGAATTAACTAGTGTTCTTTTGTAGAATCATATGAGACTACCCCACCCATGTTATCCCAAAAGGCTTTGTTTGCTTTGCAGTGAAAAAAGATGTGAATAATTAATTCTTCTTTTTTCATATCACATATTGGACATAGGGTATCGATATTAATACCAATCCGTGCTAGTTAATTCCTACTTGGCAGCCTATTGTGGAGACATTGCCATAATAATTTTTTTTTATTTGGATATGATAGAGACCAAATCCAATCATAGTCTAATTAATTTTCAAAATGATGTACTATAAGAGTATAACAACTTTTGATTGTAAAAATTCCTTTTGATGATAAAGACCATATAGGAATATCATTAATGGGGCCTTTTGTTCGAAATTTTACCTTAAGGATGTTTTGATGAATGTCTTTGGGTATATCTACGGGTAGCTTTGTAAGATCCCATTTATGATCAGAATAAATTTCGCTAATTTTTAGATTGTAATGAGTTGGAATGTACGGGCTTTCAATTAACCTTCTTAGGCTTAGGGAGTTAGGGATTCATCTTGCATCCCATATGTTTAGGTTAGATCTTAGGTGAGGTGACCATGTAAGTCCTTTGGAACATAACTCCCACCCTTTGATGATTGCCTTCCAAATAAAGGTTTGGCTTGCTTTTGAGCATCCTCTTCTATATCTAGTAATGATCATCTTTGCCCAAGAAGATGTGGCATGAGTAAGGAGTCTCCAAAATAAAATAGCCAAATTGGTCAAATTCTTAGCATTTGCACTATGGATGCCTAGACCCCCTAATGACTTTGGTTGGCAGACATCAGACCATTTGACTAGGTTCAGTTTTTTCCTATTCTCTTTGGTACCCCAAATAAAATCTCTCTGAATTTTGTGAATAGTTTTGGTGGTATTTTTAGGGAGACGCGTGTATTGCATGTAGTAGTTAGGAATTGAATTTAAGCATGTTTGAGCCAATGTGATTCTCCCAGCTACATTAATGAACCTCATTTTCCATGAGGCTAATCTTGTCCTCATTTTATCAATAATAAATTAGTAGTCTGCATGCTTTGGATTTTTACTTAATATTTGGAAACCTAAGTATGTGCCAAAACTCTCACTTTTTAATGCCTAAAGTGCGGATAATACTTTTCATAATGGTAGGGTTGTAATTTTGGGAGAAGATTATTTTAGACTTAACATGATTTATTGTTTGCCCAGATAAGGAAGGAAAGGACTCTAAGCCTGATTTAATTGCATAACATGATTTCTCATTTGCTTAGCAATTTGGTCAAGTCATCTGCAAAAAAAAAAGTGAGAAACTAAGGCTTTTCCGACCTATGGTTATTGGATTCTATTGACAAATATCAACCTGATTTTCAATATACCTACAGAGCATCTCTAGGCAAAGGATAAATATATAAAGTGATAATAGATCTCCTTTCATGATTCCTCTATTGGGCTTGAAAAAAGTTGTAGTGGAACCGTTCACTAGGATTGAAATAAAGCTAGAAGATATACAACTAAGTAACAGTTTAGAGAATTTTGGTGGAAAGTGGAAAAATCTCAGGGTGCGATAAACAAATGACCATTCTATACGGTCAAAGGCTTTTTCCAGATCTATTTTTAAAATCATGTGCCCATATTTTCCCTTTACTTAGATTAGAAAATAATTCTTGAAAAATTATAGCATTGTCCGATGCCTTACTATTTTTCATGAGGCTAGCTTGGAAGGGGCTTATGATTTTATCTAGAAAAGGTTTTAAGAGATTTACAAGGATTTTGGTAATAATCTTGTAAATAGTGTTGCATAGGCCAATAGGTCTAAAATTTTTAATGTTATTAGCATTAGGCACCTTAGGGATCAAACAAAGGTATGTTTTATAGAGATTGTACATGCTTACTAAGCTTTTTCCAGTTCACTTTAGTAGTTCATCTTCAGAGGACCCCTAGGAGTATCTTAACAGTTGTCATGAGGTGCTACAGAACATGGTATAGTGTAGACCAATGGGGTTGATTTTTTCGTATTTCAGATGACTGGTTCCGCCAAGAATTGGTCGAGAAGTTACTCCCTATTACATTGAGAGAGGAGTATCACCGTCAGTTTAAGCGTCTCTAGCTGGGCAGTATGACTGTTACTCAGTACAAGACCCGTTTTGTGGATTTGGCCTTTCATGCTCTTCTTTTACTTCCTACCGGAGAGAGAGAGAGAGGATAAGGAGGCTAATTGAGGGACTTCCTAAGCCTATCAGATTGTAGATGGCTAAGGAGACAAGGAGTGAGATTTTTTTTCAAGCGGGTGCCAATATTTCCAGGCGAGTCGAGATGGTTCTTGCTCAGCGATGTCAGTCACTCCCCAAAACCGAGGGACGAGATCGGCACCTAACCGGATGATTCCGGTCAAACGAACCTGGATTGCCTTTCCTACTCAACGAATCACCCCGTGTTTATAATATACATTATTCCACATGAATTAGCAACTTAGAGTTTAAGCATGAATCCACTACTTGAGTTCATATTATCCTTTATCATTTTCACATTTGATAATCACAATACATACAACAATTCCGATTCGGACCACGATTACTAGTAAACACATTTACCGCCCAAAATACATATATGTACAACCCACATCATGTCTACGGAGCCTCTAAGAGTACTAAGGGTTTACACAATACTTGCCGGACCCAAAGCCCCGGCTATTCCTTAAAATACATAATATATACAAAAAGATGATGTAGACTACACAAGGCCCCGAGAGGAAATAGGGCTCACCGGATCTGCTGAAAGTATGAAGGGAAACACCACTATCGGCGGTCTGAGCTACCTGCTGTGGAACCACCTCCATCCATATAAAAGATGTAGCGCCCCCGACAAAAGGGACGTTAGTACCATTGAATGGTACTAGCATGTATGAACCAAGTTTATTCCAAGTAGAATCAAACAATACACAATTAGAAAGCAATTAGGGTAACCACACGAGTACCACACAAGTATACAGAAAAACCACAATGAGGATTTCGCAGTTACTTGTTTCAATTTCCCATCTGTTGCGGCGCACAACCCGATCCCACCGTACATTCTCATCTCATCCTTATTACCTCTCCACCCTTATTACTTCGTGTTGCGGCGCGCAACCCAATCCTACCGTACAATCACATTTCACCCTTATTACTTCGTGTTGCGGCGCGCAACCCGGTCCCACCGTACGTTTCCATTTCATAACAACAATAACCAATAATTATATCACAAGGTTCTTTATCATGAAGAACATAAGTTCATATCAACCAATAACTATGTGAAATCAAGGCACGATGATCCTTACCAATCAGCAATTCATATATGGTGATGCCACAATCATTTAACTCAATAAAATCAGCCCATATTTACTTTCATTACTTACTACACAACATTTAGCACTTGGATACTTTCAACACTTTATTTCATTATTGTTACTTTCGTTTGCAGCACATCCTCTCATACTGATGTATTCAACATTTAACAGGCTTTACACATGGTAGGATAAGCACAAAGAATCACCCTTCATAATCTTAATTAGCATGGTAATTGACTTAAGTAAATCAAAGAATGAATTCGTACAACTCGACACAAAAGGACAAACAATTCACATACGCTCAAGCAAGAATTTCATACCGTGTACTCCGACACCAAGAAAGTAACCCTACAAAGATTAAAGTTAGCCATACATACCTTGATTTGGGATTTTTCCTTAATTTCTACCACAATTCACCGGACCTTCTAGCACCTTATCTAGTTCACAATATGGCATAGTTTAACTTAGAATTAGGAACAATGATCATGTCTTGAACTCACTTGATCATTCAATCAAACACTAAGTGTTCTTTTAGATTAAATGGCCTCTATTTAGTGAAAGATTACTCTAACCCATTTCCTTTTACTAGATTGTAATTAGTTTGTTACATGCATGCAAGGCTCCTATCCTTATCTTCATGAATTCACCTAACCATGTTTCACTTTAACAAAATCTTGAAATTTAGGTTGATGGGGTTGAAGCTTACCTCTTGTAGTGAAGAAAATGGTGTCCTACTTGATCAAATCCAGGTCTGAGTAGTGTTGGAGGAATAAATTGGATGAAGCTGGACTCTATCTCTCTAGAACCCACTCTCTCCTCTCTCTAATTTATGAGAAAAATGAGATTAAATGAAGGGGGGGGTGTTTTGATGAACTGGGGGTCGGGTATGAAATTTGAAATTTAACAGTCCCGAAGCAGAAATGTGATCAGGAATGCGAGCTATGTTGTCCGCATTCCTGTCGCATAATTGGCCCTCAATTGGGCCAAAAAGAAAAGTAGACTGCCCAGGTATGCGACCACTATGCGGTCCGCATACCTGTTATGCGATCGCATAGTGTGCCACATAAATCCCTCCGCAAAAGACAAGATGCAAGAATGAGATAACTATGCGGGCCGCATTCGTGAAATTCGATCGCATTCTAGGCCGCATAGCTGACCTCAAAATGGACAACAAACTGTCCAGGTATGCGACCACTATGCGGTCCGCATACTTGATCTGCGATCGTATAGTGGACCGCAGACCTGCGCAAATCTGAAAAATTTTATCTTTTAAGTCTCGGGGTACTTTTTACTCAAAAAGGGTCCGTTTTAAGAATTTCTACAGCTATAACATCACGGGGACCTATTTGGGAATTCATTTTTAGCCATGAAATTTTACGGGTTTTTACATTCTCCCCCGCTTAAAATCATTTGTCCTCGAATGAGGATCGGAGAATCACTAGAGTAGGAAAACACAAAATAAACCAATCCCCAAATTTTTACTAACTCCGATATTTTCTGAAAATTTTGCTAGAGTTTCTTTTGTAATTAGGCTTATCTACCTGACAAAGAGCCCCCGAAACACATGTTTAACCAATTCCACACATTACCAATTACTCTGTTAACTTGCACATAACCCAGTCCTCTCAACAAGCTACATGTAATTCAATTAATTCACAAGCCTCACATAGTTCGGTTAACTCCACAAATTTGCTCATAATTCAACTATTATAATGAGTTGCACAGAATTCAGCTATTCACAACAACATATACATTTATGGCACAAAGTTTGGGAAGTCACAATAGTAGGGTAATTAGGGGAGTTGAGTGTTCTTGCACAAAATTTAACATAATATATACTTTCTTAGGAATGACAACTTTCAAAACCACTACCGAACTAATTCAAACAAGTGGGGATGTTTCTCTTTCATTTCATTTTCCGCTTCCCACATGGCTTCTTCGACTTGTTGACTCCGCCATATTACTTTAACAGAAGCAATCTCTTTGTTTCTCAAATCTATGGACTTTCTTATCAAGAATAGCAACTGGAACCTCTGCATCTGACAACCCTTCATTAATTTCAACTGTCTCAACCGGCACAATGGCAGGTGGATCCCCAATCACCTTCTTCAACATGGACACATCAAACACTGGGTGCACTAATGACATCTCAGGGGGCAATTCCAGCCTATAAGTCACCTGTCCTATCCTTTGAGCAATCCTATATGGCCCGGCATACCTTGGGTTCAATTTCCCTTTCTTCCCAAAACGCATTACTCCCTTCATGGGAGACACTTTCAAGAATACCCAATCATCGACTTGAAACTCCAAATCTCTTCGACGAACGTCCGTATAGGATTTCTAACGACTCTGAGCAGTTTTCATCCTTTCCTCAATGACCTTAACTTTTTTCATAGCTTGGTGCACAAGATCCGGTCCTAACAGTTCCGCCTCGCCAACCTCGAACCATCCAATCGAAGACCTACACCTCCTTCCGTACAACGCCTCAAATGGGGCCATCTGAATACTAGCATGGAAACTGTTATTATAAGCAAATTCTATAAGCGGCAAGTGATCATCCCAGCTACCCTTGAAATCTAATAAAAAAGCCCGTAACATATCTTCAAGCGTCTGAATGGTCCGCTCTGCCTGCCCATCAATCTGTGGATAGAATGTTGTGCTGAGATTTACCTGCATTCCCAAACATTGCTGAAATTTCTTCCAAAAGTTACCCCTTGATCCGAGATAATAGATACTGGAGTACCATGGAGTCTGACTATTTCCTTGATATACAACTGAGCGTACTGTTCTGCAGTATCGATGGAATTGAATGGCAAGAAGTGATTTGATTTCGGGAGTCGATCCACTATTACCCAAACAGAGTCGAACCTACGTGGAGTGCGAGGTAACTCTACCACAAAGTCCATATTGATCATCTCCCATTTCCACATTGGTATTTCCATAAGCTGTGCCAACCCACCGGGCCTCTGATGCTCGGCCTTCACTTGATGACAATTGGAACACCTAGCCACAAAGTCCGCCACACCCCTTTTCATACCATTCCACCAATAAATCTCTTTGAGATTACAATACATCTTCGTAGAACTTGGGTGTACTGAATACCTAGAATTGTGAGCGTCTGCCATTACCCTTTCCTGAAGATCATCCACATCCGGAGCACACAGCCTCCCCTGGCATCGCAAAACACCGTCACCACTGCCGTGTGAAAATGTTGTAGTCTTATGATTCAGATTTGCCTCTCTCAACTGTACCAATGTCGGATCTCTGAATTGCTTTTCCTTGATTTCCGTTACAAGTGAAGATTCTGCTCCATTACACATCACGAGATCCCCTTCATCTGAGGTTGAAAAATAGACCCCCAGACTAGCCAACTAATAAACCTCTCGAGCCAAAGTCCTCTGACCTGCTTCAAAATGAGCCAAGCTACCCATGGATTTTCGAATAAGAGCGTCGGCTACCACATTCACCTTTCCCGGATGGTACAAAATATTCATATCATAATCATTGAGCAACTCTAACAACCTCCGCTGCCTTAAGTTTAATTCTCTCTACTTGAATAAGTATTGAAGACTCTTGTGGTATGTGAACACATCCAAATGGACCCCATAAAGATAATGCCGCCAGATTTTCAATGCAAACACAACCTTCGTGAGCTCCAAATCATGCATCGGATAATTCTTTTCGTGATTCTTGAGCTTTCTAGAAGCATATGCTATTACATTCCCGCACTGCATCAACACACACCTGAAACAAACCCTTGAAGCATCACAATAAACAACAAATCCCTCTGTACCCTCTAGCAAGGTCAACACGGGCGCCATAGTCAATCTTAATTTCAATTCCTGAAAAGTCTTTTCACAAGCATCGGACCACTGGAACTTAACTGCCTTCTGCTTCAGCTTAGTCAATGGGGAGGCGAGGGTAGAGAATCCCTCCACGAACCTCCGATAATACCCAGCCAAACCCAAGAAACTGCGAATCTCTGTCGGGGTCGTTGGCCTAGGCCAATCCTTTACCGCTACAATCTTTTGAGGATCAACCCAAATCCCTTCCCTGGAAACAACATGGCCCAAAAAGGCGACTGATTCTAGCCAAAATTCACATTTTGAAAACATTGCATACAACTGGTGATGACGAAGAGTCTGTAGAAATGCCCTGAGGTAATTAGCATGATCTTCTTGACTTCACGAATAAACAAGGATGTCTTCAATGAAGACAATCACAAATGAGTCAAGAAACGGTTTGAAAATCCGATTCATAAGATCCATAAAAGTTGTTGGGGCATTGGTTAGCCCAAAAGACATTACCAGAAACTCAAAGTGCCCATATCGAGTTTTGAAGGCAGTCTTAGGAATATCCTGCTCCCTGATTTTTAACTGGTGATACCCGGACCCCAAATCACTCTTTGAGAAGAACCTAGCACCTTGCAACTGATCGAACAAATCATCTATCCGAGGCAATGTGTATTTGTTTTTTATGGTGACCTTGTTGAGCTGCCGATAATCAATACACATCCGAAGCGATCCGTCTTTCTTTCTGACAAAAAGAACCGGTGCGCCCCAAGGCGACACACTTGGCCGTATGAAACCCTTTTCTAATAGATGTTTCAATTGCTCTTTTAACTCTCTCAATTCTGCCGCCATTCGGTAAGGTGGAATAGATATTGGCTGTGTATCTAGCAATACATCAATCCCAAAATCGATCTCTCTATCTTGTGGAATCCCAGGAAGCTCTTTCAAAAATACTTCAAGAAATTCATTCACAACAGGCACAGATTCGGGAGCAGGCACCTCTGAAGTGGTGTCCGCAACCCGGACCAAATGGTAGATGCACCCTTTTCTGATCATCTTAGAGGCTTTAAGGTAGGAAATTAATATACCTCTTGGCACAACATAATTCTCCTCCCACTCGATAACTGATTCATTAGGAAACTCAAGCCTCATAATCCTGGTTCGGCAGTCGAGTTTAGCAAAGCACGAATAGAGCCAATCCATCCCCATAATTAAATAATGAATCTACCATTTCTAACTCAATAAGATCGGCCGTGGTATCCCGACCACGCACCGTGACCACAAAATTCCTATGGACTCGCACGACCGTAATGGAATCACCAACCGGAGTCGACACAGATAACGACTCGTGAAACTGTTCGGGTTCTATCCCAAAACTTGAAGCAATAAACGGAGTAACATATGACAAAGAAGACCCGAGATCAATAAGAGCATAAACATCATGTGACTGAACAGTCAGAATACCCGTGACAACATCTGGGGAAGCCTCCGCACTCTGGCGACCACTCAAAGTATAGAACCGACTGGGTCCCCCTCGACCCCGTGCTCCACCCCTAACTTTACCACGCCCTGCTGGAGCTGGAGGGTGTGCGGAAGATGTAGCAGCTGAAGAGCTGGATGGCTGAGCAGTACCACTACCAACGCCCTGACTAGGTGCACGGCGGTCTCGATGGATATGGCCTCTCTCTCCACATCTATAGCATACTGGTATATCCAACTAACAAGGCTCAGAATGAAACCTCCCACACTTAGGGCATGGGGCCCTCCGCTGTTGCTGGAACCTCCCACTGGAACGACTAGACTGATTGAACCTCCTACTGTCTGGACTTGGTCCAAAGCGACCTCCCCGCTGATAATTGTGCCCTGATGGCGGGGCATTGGCTGAGGACTGAGCATAGGACTGGGATGGCCCTGATGACCCTCTCCCAAGGTCTGATCTCCCTCCTCCAACTGAACTCCCAGGGTTGCCCGCTTACCGGGCCCTACTACTACTCTCCCTGTCACGACCCCAAATCTAAGCCAGTCGTGATGGCGCCTATCGTGGAACTAGGCCAGCCAAAACTACACTCAAATCATAATAAGCTTCCATTTACATCTTTACTACATTGATAACCCATAAAGGTTTCCTTTAAACATTTTTTTAAAAATAGTTAAAGCTATACCGAATATTAAATACAACCCCCGAGATCCCGGAGTTACTGGTCATGAGCATCTACATAAAAATATTCAACTCGAAAGAAAATAAATTCTATAATAGTAAGCAGGAGATAGAGGGACTGCGGACGCATGCAGCTACCTCGCAAACCTCCGAGAAATATTTGGAACAGATACACAGCTCACCCTGCCCTAACACCTGGATCTGCACACAAGGTGCAGGGAGTAATGTGAGTACACCAACTCAGTAGTAATGAAAATAAATCAGGTCGGAGCAGCAAAAAAGACATAAGAATCAACTCATCAAATCACAATAAGCACAACCTTTATTTCCAACAATGTATACGTTAAATCATCACGCTTAAAAGACGATTTTAGTAAAAATCATTTGGAAATGTACTTGCCAATAGTTTCAACATAACTTTCAAGAAGTTGTGTAAAAATGCTGAAAATCATAAAAAGGCCCCTCGGGCAAAATATATTTCATAAGTTCAGAGTGAAAGTGGTAAAATTATAAATAGCCCCTCGGGAAAAAACATGTATCATAATAGCCCCTCGGGCATGCCTCACAGTCACTCATAATCAGCCCCTCGGGCATACCTCACAATCACTCATGCCTCCCAATCACTCGTCACTCGGCACTCGCACTCAGTAGGTATCTGTGCTCACTGGGGGTGTGTACAAACTCCGAAGGGGATCCTTCAGCCCAAGCGCTAATATCAAGCCACCTCGTAGCGTATCATATCCTCACAATCAGTCCCTCGGCCTCACTCAGTCAGAACCTCTCAAAAGCCTCTCGGGCGTATCGGTAAAAACGGGGTACTCGACCCAAAACATCATTTTTTTTTATCTCAAAATAGTGTAAACCAGGCTGAGTTTTGAAAACAGTAAGCACAATGTGACTGAGTGTAAATCATCAATAAATAATGAGGAAATAGCAGTAAAAAGCCCCCAAGGGGTCTAAACAAGTCGGCACGAGGCCCCAAATATGGCTTATAGCTCAAATATAGCAATAATATTTAGACCACAGTTTAACATATGATTTAGAGTAAATACACAACCAAATAGTTTTCGCAGAGAGGACCAAGTCCAATCCAAAAATCAGTCCGCGCCACATACTCGTCATCTGACATGTGCGCCATTCTAAAAACAGTGGGAAATATGAAGTTCGGGGTTTCATACCCTCAGGACAAGATTTATAACTATTACTTACTTCTACCGGGCCACAATACTAGACCGCGATTCTCTTGCCCCTCAATTTGGCTCCCGATTGCTCCGAATCTAACCAAAACCAGTTTAGCATCATCAATATATGCTAAAGGAACACAACCCAATCGAAAACTATCAATTTATACAAAAATCTCGAAATTCGGCCAAATTCGAGCCCCGGGCCCACGTCTCGGAATTCGATAAAATTTACATCATTAGAAACCTCGTCCTCCCACGTTTCTACACATACCAAGAACACCACAATCGGACCATAATTTCCTACCCGAATCGCCAAAAGAATTTTCCAAACCTCCTCCGATTTTTCCAAACTTTTTTCTACTTTAATTCTTCATATTACAAGCCTAATCCAAACAAAATAGCATAGAAACGATTTTTATAATCCGCGAACTTACCTCCACTGAAGACCCTCGAATTCTTTCTTCAATTTGCCCTCAAATAAGCTCCAACTGCATGCAACAATGGTAGAATAACCAAAATTTCGCGGAGGCACTCTTTTATACTGTTCTGCCAGCTAATCCGCACCTGTGGACCTGTCCTCGCACCTGCGGTCCCAGGTGTGCACCTGCGAAATCCTATTAACAGACCAAATTCTCGCACCTGCGATCTCTTCTCCGCACCTGCGGCTTTGCAGGCGCGAGCAACGCTTCGCACCTACGGACTCCTCCTACCTAGCCTCCTTTCGCACATGCGCATGGACCTTCACACCTGCGGCATCGCACCTACGGCTGCACATCCGCAGGTGCGTCCATACCAGTAGCTTTACACGAGCAGCCATTTGCTGTAAATTTCCCAAGTTCAAACCCCCGCCAACCATCCGAAATCAATATCGAGCCCCTCGGGGCCCCAACCAAACATACCAACACACCCCATAGCATCATTAAAACTTAGTCGAGCCTCCAAAACACCAAAAACAATACGAAAACACAAAAATTACATCAAATTCAAACCTATGAAGTTTGAAACTTCTATATTTCGCCAACGATGCCGAAACCAACCAAAACACCTCTGATTGACCTGAAATTTTGCACACATATCCAAAATAACATTACAGACCTGTTCCAACTTCAGAAATTCCATTCCAGTCCCGATAGCCTATTTTCCACTGCCAACCGGAAATCGCCAAAAACTAACTTTCGCCAATTCAAGCCTAATTCTACTCTGGACATCAAAACTACATTCTCAACACACTCATGATTCACAAATCACCTAACGAATCTATCCGAGCCATGAAATCCACATTCCGAGGTCGTTTACCAATAAGTCAACTCTCAATTGACTTTTTCAACTACTAGGTTACTTTAACAGACTAAGTGCCTTAATTCACACCATGACAACTCTGAACCCGAACCAACCGACCCAACACACCTAAATGAAGGTGAACCACATATAATGAAGCAAAAATGGGGCTAAACTCTTGGAATGACCGTCCGGGTCGTCACACTCCCTCTTCATTCTTATCTTCAACTTCCGAGCCTCTATGGCCGAGGCAAATCCCACGATCTTTCCATAACTCATATTCGAATATAGAGCAGCTATAGCAGCTTCATTAACAACCAAAGGACCAAGGCCCTGAACAAACCGTCGAACTCTGGCTTCCAAAGCGGCATCATGTGGATGGCATATTTGGACAGGCGCACAAACTCCATGTGGTACTCTCACACACTCATGTTGCCCTGCTTAAGGACCTTGAACTACGCAGCACGGGCTTCCATGATCCATGAAGGCATCAACAAACTCATCCCACTTTGCCGGAGGGCTCCCCTCCCCACGGGACCCCTCCCACATCTCGTGCCTTGGTCCCGACACCAGCCACTGCACCACCTGCTCCGCCAGCCAGAGGCAGGGGTCAGGCAGCAAGAGGTAGAGGCTAGACTGTTAGAGGTGGAGGTTAGGCCGTTAAAGGTGGAGGCAAGCCAACTAGAGGCCGTCTTAGGGATGTAGTTCAGAGTGGTGGGCCCCAACTCCAATGTTATATTTTTTCAGCCACGCCTGAGGCAGAGTCATCTGACACTGTTATCACAGGTACTGTTTCAGTTTGCAGTAGAGATGCATCAGTTCTATTTGATACGGGTTCCACTTACTCCTATGTGTCATCCTATTTTACTTCATATTTGGTTGTGCCTTGTGATTCTTTGAGTGCTTCTGTGTATGTGTCCACAGCTTTGGGGGATGCTATTGGTATACACCGTGTTTATCGTTCATATGTAGTCACCATTGGGAGTTTTGAGACTAGTGTAGATCTTCTACTCCTCGATATGGTTGATTTTGATGTTATGTTGGGTATGGATTGGTTGTCACCTTATCACATTATATTGGACTGTCACGCTAAGAAAGTGATCTTTGCCTTGCCGGGGTCGCTTCGATTAGAGTGGAGAGGGACTCCTGACACTTCTACCAGCAGGGTTATCTCTTATATGAAGGCTCGACGTATGGTTGAGAAGGGGTGTCTAGCTTATTTGGCTTATGTACGTGATTCTAGTGTAGAGGTTCCTTCCATGGATTCAGTACTAGTAGTCCATGAGTTTCCAAAGGTGTTTCCTGCAGACCTGCCGAAGATGCCACCCGATGGGGATATTGATTTCTGTATTGATTTGGCTCCGGGAACTCAGCCCCTTTCCATTCCGCCATAGCGCATGGCCCCGCCAGAGTTGAAAGAATTAAAGGACAAGTTATAAGATTTGCTTTATAAGGGATTCATTAGACCTAGTGTCTCGCCCTGGGGTGCGTGTGTGTTGTTCGTGAAGAAGAATGATGGATCGATGAGGATGTGCATAGATTATCGGTAGTTGAACAAAGTCACCATCAAGAACAAGTATCTATTGTTGAGGATTGATGACTTATTTAGTCAGCTTCAGGGTGCCAAGGTGTTTTTGAAGATTGATTTGAGATCTGGCTACCATCAGTTGAGGATTAGGGAATCTTATGTCCCTAAGACAAAATTTTGGAACCGTTACAGGCATAATAAGTTTCTAGTGATGTCCTTCGGGTTGATAATTGCCCGAGCAGCATTTATGGATTTTATGAACCGAGTGTTCAAGCCTTATTTGGAATCCTTTGTGATTGTTTTTATTGATATTATCTTGATCTACTCCCGCAGTTCAGAGGAGCACAAGCAATATCTTAGGATTGTACTTCAGAATTTGAGAGCCAGCCAGTATATGCTAAGTTTTCAAGGTGTGAGTTTTGGGTTGATTCAGTCGCTTTCTTGAGGCACGTCGTATCAGTAGAGGGCATTCAGGTATATCCTAAGAAGATTGAGGCAGTTCAGAACTAGCCTAGACCCACTTCAGCCACGGTGATATGGAGTTTCTTGGGTTTGGTGGGCTATTACCGTTGATTAATGGAGGGATTTTCATCTATAACAGCCACGTTGAACAGGTTGACCCAGAAGGGTGCCCCGTTCAGATGGTCAGATGAGTGCGAGGGGAGCTTTTAGAATCTCAGGACTTCTTTGACTAGAGCGATGGTGTTGGTGTTGCCCACATGTTCACGATCTTATACAGTATATTGTGATGTGTCCTATGTTGGGCTCGGTGCAGTATTAATGCAAGAGGGAAGGGTGATTGCATATGCGTCGCGGCAATTGAAGGTTCATGAGAAGAATTACCCTGTCCATGACTTAGAGTTTGCAGCCATTGTTCATGTGCTGAAGATTTAGAGGCACTATCTTTACAGCGTGTCGTGTGAGGTATTGACGGATCATCGGAGACTTATGTATTTGTTCAAGAAAAAGGATCTCAATTTGAGGTAGAGGAGGTGGTTGGAGATATTGAAAGACTATGATATCACCATCTTATATCATCCCGGAAAGGACAATGTGGTGGCCGACGTCTTGAGTGGAAAGGTAGCGAGTATGGGCAGCCTTGCATTCATTTCAAACGGTGAGAGGCCACTTGCATCAGATGTTCAAACTTTGGCCAACCAGCTTGTGAGGTTGGATATTTCAGAGCCCAAACGTGTTCTAGCTTGTACAGTCGCTTGGTATTCTTTGTTTGAGCGCATCAGAGATCGTCAGTATGACAACCCTCATTTGTTGGTCCTTAGAGACACAATGCGAGTGCCGAGCATGTTACAGTTGGAGATGGTGGAGTTTTGAGGATGCAGGGTTGTGTTTGTGTGCCTAATGTGGATGGACTTCGTAAGTTGATTCTTAAGGAAGCCCATAGTTCCCGATATTCTATTCATCCGGGCACCGCCAAGATGTATCAGGACTTGCGGAAGCATTATTGGTGGAGGAGGATGAAGAAGGATATAGTCACATTTGTAGCTCACTGTCTAAATTATTAAGTGGAAGTGGGTGCATATCACTATGTATTTCGTTGTTAGACTCACACAGACTCAGAGAAAGTTCGACGCAGTTTGGGCCATTGTGGACAGATTGACAAAGTCAGCGCACTTCATTCTTGTGGCAGTTGCCTATTCTTCAGAGTGGTTGGCAAAGATTTATATCCGTGAGATCGTATGTCTTCATGGTGTGCCCGTTTCTCTCATTTCTGATCGAGGTACACAGTTCACCTTTGCACTTTTGGAGAGCAGAACAACGTGAGTTTGGCGCATAGGTTTAGTTGAGCACAGCGTTTCATCCTCAGACGGACGGACAATCCGGGCGTACTATTCAGAAATTGGAGTATATGCTCCGTGCATGTGTTATATACTTCGAAGGGTCGTGGGATGAGTTCTTTCCACTTGTGGAGTTTGCTTGTCGAGCATTCAGATGGCTCCTTATGAAGAATTATACGGTAGGCAGTACCGATCACCAGTTGGGTGGTTAGAGCCGGGGAAGGCTCGATTTCCTTGGATCGCCTTGGATAAGGTCAAGATTATTTAGGATCGACTTCGCATAGCTCAGTTCAGGTGTTCAGGTAGAAAATTTATGCCGATCATAGAATACATGATGTTGCATTCATGGTCGGAGAGAGAGTGTTGCATTCATGGTCGGAAAGAAGGGCAAGTTGAGCCCTATGTGTATCGGGCCTTTTGAGATTCTTGGGAGAGTGGGAGAGGTGGCTTACAAGCTTACATTTCCACTGGGATAATCAGCAGTTCATCTGGTGTTCCATGTATCCATGCTTCAAAAGTATCGTGGCGACCCGTCCCATATGTTAGATTTCAGCTCCGTCCAGTTGGACAAGTATTTGACTTACGAGGAGAAGCCAATGGCTATTCAAGCCTGGAAAGTTCGTTAGTTGAGGTCGAGGAGTTATCCTTCAGTCCGAGTGTATTAGAGAGGTCAGCCCGTCGAGGCAGCTACATGGGAGTCCAATTCGGACATGCGGAGTAGATATCCCCACCTTTTCACCAGTATAGGTACTTTTCTATGTCCGTTTGAGGACGAACAGTTGTTTTAGAGGTGGAGAATGTGATGACCCGATTAGAGGTCATCTTATGTGTTATAACCCAATTATGTGTTCTGAATCCTTAAACACCTCATTTTAGCCTTCCTCGATTTGCATGCACATTCTGGGAATCTTTCCGGAAAGCTTTTATGTGAAATAGAAGTTTCAAAGTTTTCTCGAAAAATTCATATGTTTTTGTGTTCAATTCATAGTTCTAGGTGTTATTTTGGCGATTGATAGCGCGAGTAAACTCAAATGATGTTTTTAGACTTGTGTGCATAGTTGGTTTAGAACCCCGAGGGCTCGAGTGAGTTTCGAATAGGCCATGAGTGAAATTGGACTTAGAAAATGTTGCCGGTGTTTCAATTTTGGTGCAGGCCTCTGATCTCGCATTTGCGAGATCAGGCTTCACATTTTCGACCTCTGATGGGTTTGCATTTGCGAGCTACTCATCGCACTTGCGAAGAGTAGCTAGACCACATGATTTTCGCATTTGAAAACAATGTTTCACATTTGCGAATGAGGTCAAGTGGGGGCAGTGATCGCAACAGAGATCAAATGGTCGCATTTGTGGAAACTCAGTGTTCACATTTTTGAAATTCTCATTGCAAATGCGAGGAATGCAGAGATGCGGGGATTTCGCAATTGTGATAGTTTCTTCGCATTTGCGAACCCCAGATAGCAAATAGGATATATGTAGCTTGGAAACTTGACTTAGATTTTGCTCATTCTTCATAATTTTCAAAACAAGAAACCCTAGGGGCAATTTTTCAATGAACTTTGCTTCCCTAAATCATTGGTAAGTGATTCTAAATTAGTTTCTTTCTTTCACTACATTTCTGAAGATTACAACCTTAAATTTTGTGTTTTCATGGTGCGAATTTGGGGGGTTTTGGGTAGAAATTAGGGATTTTTTAAATTAGGGATTTAGACCTCAAATTGAGGTCGGATTGCAAAACAAATTACATAACCGGGCTTGGGGGTGAAGGGGTAATCAGATTTTGGTGCAAACTTGGGGATTGGACCAAGCAGATCTGGGGATTGACTTTTTTGACTTCTTAAAAAATAGCCTAAATTGAATTCTTTGCAATCATGGGTAGATCCTAAGGATTAATTTGAATCGTTTGGTTGGTAATTTTCTAGATTCTATTGGTTCGAAGGCTTGTTTGAGAGGCAAAACTATGATTGTGCATTGAGTGGTCTATGGAGGGAGGTAAGTGTTGTATCTAACCTTGACTTGAGGGAATTAGGAACCTTCAAACCATGTTTTATGTGAACTTCATGTGAGCGGCGTATATGCGAGGTGACGAGTGCTTATGCGCTGCCGAATTATTTGTTTTCCCTCTCTTTTCGCTTTTCTTAAATTATCTCTTTCCCTGTCTTAATTGTTGTATTCTCTAAATGTGTTCCCATGCCTAATTGCTACCTACTAGTCATTGTTTCATGCTGCTTATGATATTAGATATTATAATAGTTTCATGATCTCCTTTTATTTGCCCAAGTTGGTTTATTTGTACCTTCTAGTTGTAAATTTTTGATTGGTCTCGCTGTCTAGTATTACTTGTGCGGATTATCATGTAGTACAAGGTTTCATATTTGTTTCACTTTGGTGTTTAGGGATTGTAAAGTCTTTTCCGTGATTTGAATTGTATGTTTTACTGTGCATATTGAGTACTTGATATCTATATGGTGGGATCGGGTTGCATGCCACAACAGGTGAAATAAGGATAGTATGATGAGGTGGAATAAAGGTTAATCCATCTTGTACGGTGGGAGCGGGTTGAATGCCGCAACAAGTGTAACAAAGGTGGATTGTTTTGGTGGAATAAGGGTGAACTATGATTATCATATTGTGATAGGGTGGGATCGGGTTGCGCACTGCAACACTTATATATATACTCATTGTTGTTACGAGGAAATAAGGGAGGATTATGTGACGTACGGTGAGATCGGGTTACGTGCCGCAAAAACCTGTGTATTTATATTCCTCTGAGCTATGATAGTTTTATGGTATTTCCTTTTTGCACTTAAGGATTGGTAAATTGTGAATGACGTTGACTTATTCCTGAAGTTGTAGCTATTAATTTCAATTGACTGCTTTATTTCGTTCTGTTTTTCCTTTTTCTGCCTATATTATTTACATTGTGTACAAGTTGTAGTGTGAGTGACCCGCCTTAGCCTCGTCACTACTTCGTCGAGGTTAGGCTTAACACTTACAGAGTACATGGGGTCGGTTGTACTCATACTACACTCTGCACTTCTTGTGCAAATTTTGGTACCAGCCCGAGCTGATCGTGAAGTTAGCAGCTGGACTTGCTTGACATGAGACCCAAAATAGATCTGATGTCCGCAAACCCTGGAGTCTCTTCCTAGTCACATTGTTTTACTGTTTATTTTTGTTCAGAACATTGTATTTCATTTTAGACTCTGTTTGTAGTAAATCATAATAGCTTGTTAGTTGTGACTCCAGATCCTAAATGTATCAGATATTATGAGTTTTATGTTATTCCGAAAATCAGTTTTAGCTTTTGTTTAGATTAATTGTTCTTGTTATTGAAATTGCCTAAAGTTGGCATTAAGAACCCTCTAACGTTAGCTTGCCTAGCAAGTGAAATGTTAGGTGCCATCACGGTCTTGAAAGTGGGAATTCCGGGTCATGACATGACCGCAGGGACGACTCACATGCTAGGAGAACAACTCTCACACAGAAGGCAAGTAGACAAGAGTACATGTAATGGTGAATAGCGTCAGTATTCATCTTCGTAAACCGATATGGGTGATTCATCTACGTGTATTCTTGTGCTAGTGTTCAACCACATTCAAGTCAACAAATGACAGTAGAGACAATTTCACATAAGAAACGATCACCACGAAATGTACAGTGTAAGCAAGACATCAATGAAGTTGAAGCAACGTTAAGCACAACAAGATTGGCTACATAAAACTAAGAAAATATTGCAACACGAAGGAAGAAAATTAATAATATGCTAAGGAAACAACAATAAAAAACAAGTATAAAAGAATGAGGAAATGGAAACAAGAGCCCTACTGAGGTACCGCCTCGTAGTCTCAAATCATAAAATGAATCACAACTTTTCTTATATCACTGCAGGGGCTTTTATATTTAGTTTTTAAAATCATTTTTCTGCAAATAACATCCCGTGTTTTACCCCACCTTATCACAGTGTGTGGCTTCTAGTAGTTCCCCTACTAACCACGCGTTTCAGGTCCACCTTAGATCATCGCATGCGTTTCAACACCCAGACCTTATACCACCGCATGCGTATCAATAATAACAACAACACGACAGAAACCTCGTGCAACACAATAATAACCGCACGGAAGAAACCTCGTGCAAACATAATAACAACCTCACGACAGAAACCTCGTACAAAGACAATAACAACCGCACAGAAGAAACCTCGTGCAAACACAATAACAACTGCTTGGCAGAAACCTCGTGCAAACAACATAACAGTTCTCTCAACAAAAATAGTATGCCAAAACATAAAAATTCAAATAAATAACATTCACAACATGTTCTCACATGCCACTATATTTCCTCAAAACAGTTTCAATATCATAACCACACATAGCCCTCGGCTAAACAACACTGAACAATAGCAACAACGACAATAACCCGAGAATACATCAACTAAATTAACTCCATAACTTGAAAATACAAAGAAAATGAAAGAACGAGCTCACAAAGAAAGACGCAACTAGAAATAATGGCACAACATAGAAATAGCTCAACAAGATTTCACAAAAAGTACAATTCAACAGTAAGGGGGATACCATGAATCAATGATTCCAGTTAAGGGTAAGTTAACAATGATAAGGGATAACAAATCTTCATTTAGGGTTGAGCAATTAAAGAAGATATATTACAAATTCAATTATGGATAAGCAAATTATGGGAAAAATAATGATAACTTCAACTAATGATAGGCAATTATGGAAAAGGTAATAATAACTTCAATCAAAGATAAACAATTACAAATAGGATAGCATGAAAATAAAAGAGGCAACAACTTCAGTTGAGGATGGAAATAAGGCGTGGCGGGGGTGGGGCGGGTTTCAGGGATTGCGGGGCGAGACGAGTTCAGATTATTTCTTTAAGGAATCAGGCGGAACGGGGCGGGTTGCGAGTTGGGTATTTAAGTCTTTTGAACTGAAGACCTAAAATGATGTTTGTCCAGTCTCTATACTCTCTATGTCAATCACAAACTCACTGACACAATCATGAAGTTGAATATTTTTATGTTTACTTTTTTAAAAAAATAATTATTTTATAAGAATTACAATTAACTGTTTACTTCTTTTTCTTTGACTGAGGGTACACTTGTACCTTTACCATATAGGGGTATTAAATAAAACACATTTTCAAAATTCATTTGCACAGCAATATTTTTTTTTCCACAATTAACTCTTTTATTCTAACCTTGTGAAATAAATTCAACGAGTGTATATGGCAAAACATCATTAACAATACTTAAATAATGTTTTGGTTCAAAGTATTTCCATCTTTTTACTCTTAAACTCAATTGAATATCCATCTACATTTTATAATTCACATCTGAAAAGGCGAAAAAAATGTTCGATCTGCTATGTGGCTTCTTGATTTTTTTTCAATCTAGCAAAGTATTCATTCTAGAAAGAAAAAGAAAAAACAATTATGCGGAGCAGACTTAAAAAATCAAATTATGCTACGCGGGGTGGGTTAAAATTTTTGTGGGTTTATGCAGGTTTGTCCCGCAATCGCCCCGCCCCGCCCCATTTTTCATCCCTAACTTCAGTTAAGGCACCTAAGAGTTTAATCTGCAATAAGGGTAGAACATGAAGCAATTAATTTCATTTAAGACACGTAAGGGTAAATTTAATAAATGGGGAATTTAACATGAAAAAATAACTTCATATTCAACGGACATAAGAACCTAAGAGGCCTAAACGGTCAAGTTTCTACAAATAAGTCCGAGTACGTACTCATCACCTCACGCACACGGACTTCACATGACATAATTAGCACATGTGACTCAAATCCTAAGGGGTAGCTCCCCCACACAATGTTAGGCAAGATACTTACCTCAAAGAAGCTAAGCCGATACTCTAAACTTTCCTTCTCGGGAGAAACAACTTCTGGACGGCTCAAATCTAGACAAAATAACTTCAAATCATAAATAAAACTCATAGAAAATAATTTCGGATGATAAAGCTTCAACATCTAGCAAAAACTAAAAGTCAACCCAAAAGTCAATCCCCTGGGCCCGCATCTCGGAACCCGAACAAAATTATAAAATCAAAACACTCATTTGATAACGAGTCCAACCATACAAGATTTACCAAATTCCGACATCAATTCATCCTTCAAATCATCATTTTACATTTTAAAAGATTTCTTCAAAACTTTTCATTTTTCCTCAAATCAAAACACTAACTATAAGATAAAAATAAATAGAGACTCATGGAATATAATAAATTTCAGGTAAAGAACACTTACCCCAATCATTTTCTTGAAAACCACACAAAAAATTGCTAAAATCCGAGGTCTACAACTCAAGATATGATAAAATAAGCCAAACTCTTGATTTGTAAAAATATATTCTGCTGCCCGGGTAATGAACTACGCGATCACCAGAATAGGAATGTGATCGCATAGAAGACCTCACATTTCCCCCACCACAAGCTCTATGTGAACGCGGACAAGGAGATGTGAACGCGAAGAAGTAGAGGCCACATATACGCGATCGCGGAGTAGTCCATGCGAATGCGAAGAGGAAAATATGGCAAGTCAAAAAAATACACTACGTGATTGCGAGAAGCTTATCAAACACCAGAACTTCAGCATTCCAAAACATAAGAAAGTGGACAGTAGCTCATCCGAAACGCACCCGAGACCCCCGGGACCCCGTCGAAACATACCAAAAAGTTCCATAATATAACAAGGACCTACTCGAGGCCTCAAATCATATCAAACAGTGTCGAGACTACGAATCGCACCTCGAATCGAACTTATGAACTTTCAAATCTTCCTACTTCCAAAATTTATACCGAAACATATCAAATCAACCCGAAATGACATCAAATTTTGCATGCAAGTCAAAAATGACATGAAGGAGCTAATCCAACTCTCGGAATCGCATTCCGACTCCGGTACTACCAAAGTCAACTCTCAGTCAAACCTCTCAACCTTCCAAAACTTCAACTTTCAAATTTTTGCCGAAATGCTTGAAATTACCCTACGACCCCAAATCTAAATTCGGACGCACGCCTCAGTCCAAAAGCACCATACAAAACTATTGGAATCATCAAAATGCTATTTCGAAGTTGTCTATATAAAAGTCAAATCTCCGGTCGACTCTTACCACTTAAGCTTCTAAAATAAGAATTCCTCATCCAAATTGACCCCGAATCATTCGAAAAGCGAGCTCGACCACACACACATTATAAAATATAATATGAAGCTGCTCGAGACCTTAAGCCACCGATATCAAAGTGACCAGCTGGATCCTTACATCATACTGCACAAAAGGGGAAATATTAGAGTAGTTTTTGGTACATGTATTCAATTTTGTACACTTGACTTTAAGAGAAATACAAGTTCAAATCTCATGTGTACCTATTTATGTATATTTTTGGTACATGTATACATTATTGAATACACTTGACTTTAAGAGAAGTACATGTTCAAATCTCAAGTGTGGTATTTATGTAATTTTTTAAAATCCCTTTGTTAAATTTTTTGTGTGCGCCACTGCAAATAATGCAGCTCAAAGCCTTGATAAATAGTATGAGTTCAATACCTAATCCCGGAGAAAAGCTTCTAGAAGAGAAATTTAGCGGCAAAAAAGAGGTCAGCAAAAGATAAAGTGATATTTTCACCCGGAGGTAGCTGACTAACACTCAGAAGGTATTCAAAGCTTTGTTATACGAAGTGCTTATCAAATATCTTAGTACAACTAAAGAATAAGAAATCTCTGTAAAACCACACCTCTGATTTGCCATTGTGCCAAGGAAGCTCTGCATTTTGCGTAATAATCATTAGTATAGAAATATTATTAATAATATTTTCTTTTTATGTTACAGATAGAGTATTTTTTTTCATTTTAACGATTGAGTATATTTTTTCATGATACAGAAAAAAATATTTTCTTTCATTTCAACAAAAACAGTACTTCATTTTCATGTTATAAAAAAAGTACTTTCTTTTCAACCAGAAAAAAAGTATTTTCTTTTAGTTATAGAGCACAAATTTCAATATTGTCTTTGTGTAAAAAAAAGTAATACAACACATTTGTTCTTTCGTTTTTTGTGAATTTTAAGAAGAATTATTAAATTCTTGAAGAAAATAGAGTCTTGAAAACATGGAGTATTTTGTATTTGGTGGGTGACTAGGGAGAGGGGGGGGCACTTATTTTCCATGAAAGTATTTTTAAAAAAAATATTTTCCTTGGTAGCAAACACACCCAATATGTCATTCATATATTAAGAATAATCAGAGGGTGCAAGTAGAGCAATCCCTTCCAATGGAAAAAAATTCGGATAAATAAATGCAACATCAGCCAGAGAGTTCAATAAGTATGTAGGTGTCAGTTTAAATAAATTATGGTACATGTAAATTCATTAATAATTGTACCTAACTATCAGTACACAAGCCAAGACATGTCATGATTACGATCCAAGTGATGGAACCATTTTATCTTGTCTTCTCTTGACGTAACGATCCGATCAGTCGTTTTACTTTTAGAATATTGTTCCCCTTAAATAGGGCTCCACGTATGTGCTTTTCCTATTTTATAACTTGCGGGATGGTTAGATCGAGATTTGGAAGAGTTTGAGTTGAATTCAGAACACTTGGTTCCATGGTTTGACTTTAAAAGGTTAAGTTTGACTTCGGTCAATATTTTGAGTAAACGATCTCGGAATCAGAATTTGATTGTTCTAATAGGATCGTATGATAATTTCAGACTTGGGCGTATGTTCGGATTGGGTTTGGATAATCTAGGAGCGTTTCGGCGTCTAATAATGAGAGTTGGCTCCTTGAAGATTTTAAAGTTCTTTAAATTTGGTTTGGAGTACGTTTTGGTGTTATCGAGGTCCAATTGGGATTTCGAGATCGGGAATAGTTTCGTATGGTGATTTAAGACTTGCCTACCAAAATTTTGTGTCATTCCGATTAGTCTAAGTATGTTTCGGTGCGTTCAGAGTAAGATGGAAGGACTTGAAGTTCATAAGCTGATTCAATTTGGTTGGGGTATGATTCTTAGTTTTGTTGTTGTCTTATGCGTTCCAAGGATGCGAACTAGCCCGTTTTATGATTTCAAACTTGTTGGCATATTCAGGAGGGGCCTCGGGGACTCTGGAGGCCATTCAGATGCTCGAATTGAGCTGAAACTCAAGAGGGCTGCTGGTGCACCAAAACTAGTGTGCTCGCACTTGCAAGCTTTGGACCGCAGGTGCGGGGGGGGGGGGGNGATGTGTCTTTGGTAATGTTGTCCTTGGACCGCAGATGCGGGTTTTTATGTGCACCTGCAAACGCGCAGGTGCGGTTGGGGAGGACGCAGACGCGGATCTTGTTGCAGGAGCGGCCCACTCACCATACAAACGGGACCGCATAAGCGGAAATCCTGTCCGCAAGAGCGGCCCTCGCTGGTCTTGAGGAAATCCTCAGAAGTGAACCTAGCACCGCAGGTGCGGTACTGCAAATGCCGCAGAATGGAGGCATAACACTTCATTTAAGTCTGGACTTAGGCATTTTGAACTCATTTATTGCGTTCCATGGGCAATTTTTGGAGCTCTTCTAGAGAGGTTGTCATGACCCAAAATTTCCACCTTCGGGACCGTGATGATGCCTAACATTTCACTTGCTAGGCAAGCCAACGTTAGAGAATTATTAAGCCAATTCTTATTTAAATCATTAAATAAAGTCAATTAAGTTGCAATGGAAGTAAAACAAGTGCATAATAATATAAATGCTCATAATATTTACTACAACCCGGATCTGGATTCAGAATTCACGAACTTCTAGGATTTTCTACAAGAAAAGTCTGAAATAAATACAACTTCTTGAATGAAAGAAACAGTAAAAACAGAAGACGATAGATGGGGACTTCAAGGTCTGCGGACGTCGACATATCTATCTTGCGTCTCCAATGAACCAGTCTGAACTGCTACGCCTCTCGATCGGCTGAGACCAATGCCAAAATCTGCACAAGAAGTGTAGAGTGTAGTATGAGTACAACCGACCCCATGTACTCTATAAGTGACGAGCCTAACCTCGACGAATTAGTGACGAGGCTAAGGCGGGTCACTCACACTACAACCTGTACGGATTACATATATAATAAAGACAAAAAAGGAAATACATAATGAAATAAAGCAGTCAATTGGAAATAATAGCTACAACTTCAGAAAATAAGCCAGTGACGCTCAGAATTGCCAGTCCTAAAGTTCAAAAGTAAGTACCGTAAAACTAACACAGTTTAGGGGAAATAGAAACACATAGGTTATTGCGGCGTGCAACCAGATCCCACCGTACATCACATAATCCTCCCTTATTTCCTCGTAACAACATTAACAACTATATATATATATATATATATATATATATATATATATATGTGTGTGTGTGTGTGTGTGTGTGTGTGTGTGTGTGTGTGTGTGTGTGTGTGTGTGTGTGTTTGTGTGTTGTGACGCGCAATCCGATCCCACCATATCACAATATCAGAATCGTAATTCACCCTTATTCCACCAAAATAATCCACCCTTATTACATTTGTTGCGGCGTGCAACCCGATCCCACCGTACAATAAAGATTCACCCATATTCCACCCTTATTCCACCTGTTGCAGCATGCAACCCGATCCACCATATCACAATATCAAGTACTCAATGTGCACGGTAAAACATAAAATTAAAATCATGAAAAGCCTTTTCAATCCCTAAACACCAAACTAAAACAAATAGGAAACCTTGTACAATATGATAATCCACATAAGTAATACTACATAGTGAGACCAACCCAGAATTTACAACTTGAAGGTGCAAATAAACCAATTTGAGCAAATAGTAAGAGATCAGGAAACTATGAAAAGATCTAATATCATAAATCGGAGGAAAACATTGACTAACAGGTTGCAAATTAGGCATAGTAACGCATTTAGAGCATATAACAATTAAGATAGGGAAAGAGATAATTAAAGAAAAGTGAAAAATAGGGAAAACAGATAATTCGATGGTGCATAAACACTCGTCACCTCGCATATACGCCGCTTACATGTAATTCACATAGCACATAATCCGAGGGTTCCCAATTCCTTCAAATCAAGGTTAGACACTGCAACGAGTCGACCGGTCATTTTGAGAATTTAAGCTCTGTTCGGTGGCGTAAGGTCTTGAACAACTTCATATTATGTATATCGACTTGCGTGCATGGTTGAATTCAGCTACTGGATGATTCATAGTCTAACTGGAAGGAATATTTTATTTTGGAAGCTTAAGCGGTGAGAATTTGGCCGAAATTTGATTTTGGTGTAAATGGCTCCGGAATAAGTTTTGGATGATGTTAGCAGCTTCGTATGGTGATTTTGAACTTAGGCGTGAGTCCGGATTAGGATTTGGAGGTCCGTAGAGTAATTTGAGGCAATTTGGCGAAAATTAGAAATTTGAAGGTTTTTGGGTGTGAATAACTAATTTTTTACCACACTCAAATTATATATTATTTTAGTGTAAATATTTTTTTTAGGTCTAATCTTGATGTTTTAAAGTTTTATTTTACACTTAACAGATTTTATTCGATCTAAATAGAAAAAAAAACTCACATTCTTAAAGTATATATTTTGTTTTTCTACTTACCAAAAAAAAAATTAAAATTTACGAATATATATATATATATATATATATATATATATATATGAGGTATATTTAATTAGAATTTTAATAAGTAAACTATTATATTTTTCTTTGTATAATTTAAACTATAGTGTAAAGATTGAATTTTTTTATTCATATAGTTTTCTTGAAATCTAAAAGTAAGTTGGTTAGTATATATGTAAAGCTATGTATTTTACTCTCTTTTTATTCAATAAAAATGGGTTACCTAACTGCCCCTCTCCACCTGCGATTTCCTCCTCTCAACTCCATTACCCACTCCCTCACGCCTCTAACGCCATATCACATAAACTCCCTTTTGAAAACTTATTTGGATGTGGGATGAAAGTACTAAGATTCTTCTATTTAAGAAGAGAAGATAACGAGAGAATGGAGATTATTATCTTTTTTTTTCTGATCTTTGTCTTTGGATCAATACACACACAGCAACTACTCCATCCCTTTTTCATCAAAAATCAAAAGCACACACAGATTCACTAAGAATGGCAGCTGCCAAAATAAAAGACTCCCTTCAACAAAATTCAGCAAAAACTTGAATTGGAACCAAAACAGAGTGCCAGTTCGCTGCCTTTTTTTTAAAAAAAAATTCGATGTCGAGGTTCGCTTTCGATTCGGATTCCCCTCTGAGGTGTTAGTCGAGATCCCGGTTTCGATTCATGCGAGCTTCATTGTATGGTTTTGATCTGGAAGATCCTGTGTATTAACTCCATAAATTCGACAAAGTTTGCTGTCAAAGGTCCACTCTCTCTCTTTACTACGCCTATTATTTTGTTAGTATAATGCTTTGGTGTGATATTTCGTTTTGTTCTTATGATAGAAAACATGTGAAGTAGCTTATTAGTTCCTTTTAATTTGATATTTTTGGCATTATTTCAATGTAGCTTCCACGTTCACCAGCTCTTGATATGATTTCAGATGTATTATCATTGTTCTCTAGTATCTTTTGAGGAAGTGGAGTTATTCAGAGTTATTACTATTTGCTTTGCTCGATTTGCAGTCACACTAGCTTTGAATGTCATTACTTTATATCATCTTAAATGCTTATTGTTTTATTGCAGTAAAATAGTTTTGAATCCAGAACGTTTGGTTAGCTCTTTCCTTTCTAGTGTGTTTGTTTTGCAGTCTTCATTAATTGTATGTCTTAATATATTTTCCATCAATTGCATTTGGCACTGCTGGTTAAATTGTGGAGCTATTCCCTTTGGCTCGGAATGCCACGTTATTCGAGTTTGTCAAAAATTAAGGAAAGATAATAGTTCATGAACATCGTAGCTTGCTTTAAGCGCGACTTAATCTATAATTGTGATTGTGTACACGTTTGCGTGAAAAAATTATGATTTTTAAAATAACTCGAAGTACATGTTCACGCGAATTTGGCCAAAAACTTTCTTTATTATTAATAAAGCGTGATAAATTGTGTACACGTACGCGTGACATAATTTAAATGCCAGTTTTTTTTCAAAATAAAATCAAGGTACACGTTCGTGCGACTTTGTTCAAATAATTTTAATACTAATTAAGTGATATTAATTATGTACACGTACGTGTGACATGATTTTTAGCACACTAAATAAAATGAGTACACATACGCGTGACTCGTTTTGAGATAATTCCATAATCGCGAATAATCTAGTAATTTTAAAAGCGGTAAAGAGGTAAATATACATAGGTTCTAAAAAACACGTAGCTTAAAACAATTGATTAAGCCATGTATGATTAAATCGACCATGCTAAATCCACGGAACTCGAGAATACCTAACACCTTCTCCCGGGTTAACAGAATTCCTAATCCGGTCTTCTGATTTTCGCAGACTTTAAATGGAGTCAAACTTCCTCGATTTGGGATTTAAAATAAATCGGTGACTTGGGACACCATAAAATTATCCCAAGTGGCGACTCTGAGTTAAATTAAATAAAATAATCCTATTTCGATTATGTCACTCAAAATTAGAAAAAACTCCCTGTCCTCTTTTGGGGAAAAAGGAGGTGTGACATTGAGAAGTTTGATCGGAAGTGTACTTCTTGATATCGGGGTCGGATTCCGATTCTGGAAGTTGAAGTAGGTTCATAATGTCGAACGCGGCGTGTGTGCAAAAATTGAGATCAATCGGACGTGATTTGATAGGTTTCGACATCGAATGTAGAAATTTAAAGTTCTAAAGTTCATTAAGCTTGAATTGGGTGCAATTCATGATTTCGATGTGGTTTGAGGTGATTTGAGGCTTCGAGCACGTCCGTTTTTATTATGGGGCTGGTTTGTGTGATTGGACGGGGCCTCGGGGGCTTCGGGTGTGTTTCGGAGTGGTTTCAGATAATTTCGAGATGTTTTGCAATAGCTGATGCTGGTGTCTAGTGTGTTCATCGCGTTCTTGAGGATTCTCCTGCGTTCGCGAAGAAGGATTTGGCTTCAGTGACTTTGTTCTTCGCGTTCGCGAAGGGATCCTCGCGTTCGCGAAGAAGAAAATATCTGTTATGCAGGTCTGAATTTGGAGACTCATATCTCACAATATATAAAGAACTTGAAGATGATCCAAAAACGAAAGTTGTAACACTTTGTGTCTAATCTTCATAAAAGTAAACCATGTAGCATTTGGATTTGTGTATAAAAAAACATTATGGATGGTACACTACAGACTATCCAGGAAGATAAAGAAGAAATTGGTGTTGCATATGGCTGACTTTGGAAGCTTATATCTCAAAATCTATAAGAAAATTGGAAGATGACCAAAACATGGGAGTTGTCGATCTTGGTTTGTAGTTTTCAAAACATTAAACCATTTGTCATTTGGAATTTTGTACAAAAAGTTATGACCATTATAGTAGAGGCTGTCTGAGAAGTGTTTGGAAATGAGTTTTGATAGTTTTTGTTCATCGTGAACGCGATGGGTGGCCCGTAAACGCGAAGAAGGAACACTTGGGCAAATTTAAAGTTCAAAAATGAGGGTTTTGAGTTCATATCACAAAATTTAGTTGGGAGCTCGGTAGAAGGCTTTTTTTGGAGAGATTCTTGCGTGGGTGTTTGGGGTAAGTGATTCTTACCAAGTTTTGGTTAATTCCCATGATCATGTCTTTAATTTCAATATTAAATTAGTGATTTATAGCGGAAAATTAGGGAAGATTTGAGAAAAATTCTTAGGCCGAATTTTGGGGTTTTGATCAAGATTTTGGTATCAGATTTGAGTAAATTTAGTATGGTTAGAATCGTGAGTGAATGGGTGTTCGTAATTTGTGATTTTTACCCGATTCCGAGACATGGGCCCAGGGAGACTTTTTGGGCATTTTTTTTATTTTCCTGCCTTAGCTTCGAATTCATTAGCTAAAGTAGTTATTTGGTATTATTTACATTATGCAATTTATTTGATTAGATTTGGATCATTCGAAGTTGGATACTCGTGGAAAGAGCGCAGTTTTGGATGGAGTTGAGTGATTCGAGGTAAGTATCTTACCTAACCTTGTGTGGAGGAATTACCCCTAGGATTTGAGTCTTATATGTTGATTGTAGTTCGTGTACGCGAGGTGACGAGTGTGTGCTCGGAATTATTGTAGAAGGTTGACCTTTTAGGTTCTTAGGTCTTTATATTCACCTTGTATGAAATTTTTCTTGATACACTTGAGTTCTAAATTCCTAGTTTCACCCCTACATGTTTTGGTTAGAGCTAATTGCCTTAGGATTCACCGTTACCGCCTACTTGACCTTGTGTTAACTTAATGTCTTAATCAAAGGGTTTACCTCTTTTATCGTCCAACTATATTTTCATAAACTGCCTATAATTAATTGAATTGTTGAAAATCTTTCATAATTTCTCAATCTCATAAGGGGTTTAGATAACTTATATCTTAGTCGACTTATCCTTACTTGGAATTATTGGACTTGTGTTGGCTTCTTATTTTTGACTTGAATTTTTTGGATTTATTGCTTTGTCTTGTTTTTCCCTAGTCAAGCTATTCTCTTTACATTTAGTATTCTTTACCATGATTATTCATTGCGAACGATGTTCTACTGTTTCTTTGTGAATTCAAGTTCTTGTGTTGATTTATTCGTTGTACCTTGTGTCATTGTCATTGTTGCTTTGTATTTGATGTGGTGATGTACGAGTTTACTGCCGTGCTATAATTGTTGTCATTGTTTGTTGCACTGCATATTTAAATTGGGGACTACAAACGTATTCTTGGAGAGCCCCCCCCCTGTACTGCATATTTACTTTGGGACTACGGACGTATTCCGGAGATCCCCCTGTACTGTATATTTAAATTGGGGACTACAAACGTATTCTGAGAGATCTCCCCTGTACAACATATTTACTTTGGGAATATTGACGTATTCCGAAAGATCCCCAAGTACGGACTACGGACGTATTCCGGAGATCCTCTGTATTGTGTGATAAATTCGGAATTACGGGACGGGATCCCGGTAGATTTTTATCAAAGGAATTATGTTGAAAGAAAATTATTTGGAAAGTATATTTGAAAAATATTTATCCCGAATTGAAGGACAGTCCTTTGGAAAGGTATATTTGAAAAATATTTATCCTGAATAAAACTATGTTTGAAGGACACTCCTTTGGAAAAGTATATTTGAAAAATGTTTATGTTGAAGAAAACTATGCCTGAAGGACATTTTCTTTAGAAAAGTATATTCGCAAAGCTTTTATCTTGAAGAAAACTATGTCTGAGAGACATCTCTTGGGAAAATTATATTTCAAAAGAATTTCCCTTAAAAAGGACATTACCTTAAATCTTTCAATATAAAAACTTGAAGGTGAAAGTTTACACTCGAGGATTTTTGACCATTTTATTGGGATTTTGTGGCTAAGTCATGATGTAGAGACTAATGCAGTTCTGAGTCACTACCTGCCCTTATTGTGTTGTGATTTCCGGACTTGGGCTATGCTCCCGTCCATCCTTCTGTGTATTATTATGATGTTCCGTCGTTATTTGCTGTATTTCCTTCCGCATTGTAGTTGTTATGTTGTTAACTATATTGTGTACTCATTAGATAGATGCCATGTCCAGTCATTCCTATATTTATGCATGTTCAGTTTATTAGACCAGTGGGTGTCTTGAGTAGTCCTCGTCACTACTTCACTGAGGTTAGTCTTGATACTTACTAGGCACTGTTGGGTGTGCTCATTCTACACTTCTGCATATCTTTTGTGCAGATCCAGGTATTGATCGTTAGTAGCTGTGCAATGCAGACTCTTGCTAAGTAGACTCAAGGTAACCTGTTGCTGCGTTCACAGGCTTCGGAGTCACCTTCCTATTCTGTATTTACACTATTTTCACTTACTTCCAAACAGTTGTATTTATAAGTTGTAGTAAACTCTTTACAACTTATGACTTGTACTATCGGGTTTTGGGAATATGATCTTATATAAAGAATCCTTTTTCATAAAATATTAAATCTATTTATTATTGTTGTTATTCCATGAATGTTAGGCTTACCTAGTCCTTAAGACTAGGTGCCATCACGATACCCAACGGAGGGGAAATTTGGGTCGTGACAAGTTGGTATAAGATCTCTAGGTTCATAGGTGCTACGAGTCATAAGCGAGTTTAGTAGAGTCTTGCAGATCGGTACGGAGACGTCTGTATTTATCTTCGAGAGGCTACCGAACTATTATGACAATTCCATTTCTTTCATTCCTATCGTGCGAGTTCATTGACCTTGAAGTTTGAAATTTATCATTTTATTTTCTCATAGATGGTGAGGACACGAGCCGTGTTTCTTGATGATGTTAGCCCCGAGACAGATGTCGCTAAGGGCAGAGGCCGAGGTCGACGAGGAGCACGTGTTGTAGTTAGTCTACCTACCACAACAGTCGTTGAGGAGCCACCAGCAGTTCCAGTTAGAGGGCAGGCACCGGAGGTGCCTGTTGTTACCCCCGGACTTCGGGAGACTTTAGAACAGTTCCTGAGCATGTTTGGTACATTGGCTCAGGCGGGGTTATTTCAGGTTGCACTAGTTACTTTAGCGACCGGGGGAGGAGCCCGGACTCACAATGTCCACACTCTAGAGCAGCGAGTTCATGTTGGTCAGGGTCCAGGTGTCATAGTGACATAGTCTGTGGTTCTAGTTCAGCTCATGGTCAGAGCAGCAACATCTGAGGGAGAGCAGCTTAGATTTGCAAGGTTCAAATGATATAACCCTCCTACACTCAGCGGATTGGCTTCAGAGAGTGCACAGGGTTTTCTGGAGGATTTCCATAGCATACTCCGCACTTTGGATATTGTTGAGATGAGTGGGTTGCTTTTACTACGTTCCAGCTTCAGGGAGCGTCTTATCAGTGGTGGCGGGCATGTGAGTTGGGTAGCCCAGTCGAGTCAGCTTCACTTACATGGAGTCAGTTTTTAGAGATGTTTTTGAGAGAGTTTATACCCTAGTCCCTTCGGGATGCATGATGCGCGGAGGTTGAGCAGTTGCGCCAGGGCACTATGTCAGCATTAGAGTATTCCATCAGATTCAGTGATTTGGCCAGGCATGCACCTACCTTAGTCGCTACAGTTAGATGGCGAGTCCGTAGATTCATTTAAGGGCTCAGGCATGATATTTGGTTCAGCATGGCTCGAGAGTTGGAGTCGTATGTTTCGTTTCAGCAGGTGGTAGGGATTTCTCGCCAGTTAGAGGGCATGTGGGACCAGGAGCGAGAGGACAAACGAGATTAGGAGAGAGAGTCCAAGGAGGCGAGGAGGCCTCGTAGATCAGAGAGATATACTGGTCCTTATTTTGGTGGCGAGGTGCGACACGGTAGAGGTTTTGTGGGTCAGCCAGTTCAGTTTGCATTACCGGCTTCGCATAGGGTTTCAGGTACTTGTGGGTCTCAGAGTACTCGTTTCGTACAGTTTCCACAGCCATGCCAGCAAAGAGGTTGTTTTGAGTGTGGAGATACCAGTCACAGGGTGAGAGATTATCCCAGGCTCCGGGCAGATATGTTACAACAGGGCATTCATGTGAGTAGAGGGCGCCCAAGAGGGGGAGGGCCGACCCGTTAATGTGTTTCGTATAGTAGGCTGGAGGCCGTTGTGACAGATGTTATCATACAGGTATGTTTTGATTTGTTACAGAGGGATACCATTTGTATTTCATTATAGCTCTGCTGGCCGGGACAAGTTCCCTTATTTGTCGCTTCATTCATGAGTGAGTTTCATGCTTTGCACTTTATCTTCGTGTTTGCTCCTGTTGGGAGATTCTGTGAGTGGTAGCCTGTGTCTATCATTTGTTTCTATTCATTATTGAGAGATAACAGACTAGTAGTAAATTCATGTTGTCTAGTACGGTAGGCTTGATGTGATTCCTGAGTATAGTGGTTACGAGTTGTGATTCTTATGCTCCACCGGTGTGGGAGACAACACGTGTTGATTTTGCTGAAGGAAGTGATCTAGTGAAAAGTTTCAGTTAATGGGATATATATCCTATTTGTGATGTAGAGTTGAGGGCGAGACCCTCGCGATCCCTTGTGATTCGATGTGTTTGAACCGAGCTGAGTACCGCGGTGGAAATCATACCAGGATGGGATCCTTGTGATTTCTTCATGTGCTTTAATTATTTACTTTTTATATTGTTTTGTAGGTTAGCATTGATAAATTGTTGTTCCTGTCGGGCTTGTTTAATAGTTTCCTTATGTGTTCCTTTTTTCATGTTCAGTCATTTTCGTTCTGTGCTCCTTGATTTTTAGCTTGCGGGATGTGTGCCGATGGTGTAAGTTATGGATTTGTGATTTGGGTGTCAAAGTATGAGGTCCTCGTGTTTCTTGCATTATTATCAGTCTGATTGAGGTTTGAAACAGAGTTCTATCGGATATGAAGCTAATTGTTGGTGCTGAGTTAATTTCGGGAAGCAATTATTATTAGAAGTGTTATTAAGGGCCTATGTGTGGTGTGGTCGTACCTTGTGGGTGTAGGCATGAGTTGATGTAGCTGGTTGAGACTGATACCGGATATGGATTTAGAATCGGGTCTTTTGGAAATGATGGAAAGGTGAGAATTAGGGGTCTGAGGCTCATCGGTGTTAGTAGAAAGGCTAAATCGCAGTTGACATGGTGTCGTCAAGATTATGTAGATTGAGATGACGTGGAATCACCCGCGGGTGTATTCTAGAAGTGTGCCTTTAGGGATTTGAAGACTTCGAGGCGAATCTTGGCACGTTCGAGGACGAACGTTTGTTTAAGATGGGGAGAATGTAACGACTTACCGGTCGTTTTGAGAATTTAAGCTCCGTTCGGTGGCGTAAGGTCTTAAACAGCTTCACATTGTGTATATAGACTTGCGTGCATAGTTGAATTCATCTACCAGATGATTTAGAGTCGAATTGGAAGGAATATTTTATTTTGGAAACATAAGGGGCGAGAATTTGGCCGGAATTTGATTTTGGTGTAATTGGCTTCAGAATAAGTTTTGGATGATGTCAGCAGCTTCGTATGGTGATTTTGGACTTAGGCATGCGTCCGGATTAGGATTTGAAGGTCCGTAGAGTAATTTGAGGAAATTTGGCGAAAGTTAGAAATTTGAAGGTTTTTGAGAAGTTTGACCGGAAGTGTACTTCTTGATATCAGGGTTGGATTCCGATTCCGGAAGTTGAAGTAGGTTCATAATGTCGAATACGATGTGTGTGCAAAATTTGAGATCAATCAGACGTGATTTGATAGGTTTCGACATCGAATATAGAAGTTTGAAGTTCTAAAGTTCATTAAGCTTGAATTGGGGTGCGATTCATGATTTCGATGTGGTTTAAGGTGATTTGAGGCTTCGAGCAGGTCCGTGTTTTGTTATGGGACTGGTTTGTGTGATTGGACGGAGCCCCGGGGGCCTCGTGTGTGTTTTGAGGTGGTTTCAGATCATTTTCGACTGTTTTGTAATAGCTGATGCTGGGTGTCTGGTGTTGTTCTTCGCATTCGCGAGGATCCTCCCGCATTAACTTTGTTCTTCGCGTTCGCGAAGGGATCTTCGCGTTCACGAAGAATAAAATCTCTATTACTGACGTCTGACTTTGGAGACTCATATATCACAATCTATAAGGAATTTGAAGATGATCCAAAAATGAAAGTTGTACATCTTTGTGTATAGTTTTTATAAAATAAAAGAATGTAGCATTTAGACTTGTATAGAAAACTTTATAGCTGGTACACTACAGACTGTTCGGGAAGATAAGGAAGAAATTTGTTTTGCACGAGGCTGACTTTGGCAGCTTATATCTCAAAATTGATTAGGAATTGGAAAATAACCAAAATATGGAAGTTGTAGATCTTGGTTTCTAGTTTTCAAAAAATTAAACCATTTTTCATTTTTATTTTTTTACAAAAGGTTATGACTATTATACTAGAGGCTGTCTGAGAAGAGTTTGGAAATGACTTTTGAGAGTTTTTGTTCATCGCGAACGCGATGGGTGGCCTGTGAACGCGAAGAAGGAATACCTGGGCAGAGTTTAAAGTTCAACAAACGAGGGTTTTGAGTTCATATCACAAAATTTAATTGGGAGCCCGGTAGAAGGCGATTTTTGAAGAGATTCTTGCGTGGGTATTTGGGGTAAGTGATTCTTGCCTAGTTTTGGTGAATTCCCATGATTATGTCTTTAGTTTCAACATTAAATTAGTGATTTAGAGTGGAAAATTGGGGAAGATTTAAGAAAAATTCTTAGGCCGAATTTTGAGGTTTTGATCGATATTTTGGTATCGGATTTGAGTAAATTTGGTATGGTTAGAATCGTGAGTGAATGGGTGTTCGTAATTTATGATTTTTACCCGAATCCGAGACGTTGGCCAGGGGAGGCTTTTTGGGCATTTTTTTTTATTTTCTTGCCTTAGCTTCGAATTCATTAATTAAAGGAGTTATTTGTAGTATTATTTACATTATGAAATTTATTTGATTAGATTTGGATCATTCGGAGTTGGATACTCGTGGCAAGAGCGTGGTTTCGGATTGAGTTGAGCGATTCGAGGTAAGTATCTTGCCTAACCTTGTGTGGGGGAATTACCCCTTAAGATTTGAGTCTTCTATGTTGATTGTAGTCCGTGTACGCGAGGTTTCGAGTGTGGTGCTCTGACTTATTGCTGAGGGTTGACCTTTTAGGGTTCTTAGGTCATTATATTCACCTTGTATGAAGTTGTTCTTGATATACTTGAGTTCTAAATTGCTAGTTTCACCCCTACACGCTTTGATTAGAGCTAATTGCTTTAGGATTCACCCTTACCGCCTACTTGACCCTGTGTTGACTTAACCAAAGGTTTTACGTCTTTTATCGTCATGCTATATTTTCATAAACTGCCTATAATGAATTGAATTATTGAAAATCTCTCATAATTGCTCAACCTCATAAAGGGTTTAGATAACTTATATCTTAGTTGACTTGTCCTTACTTGGAATTATTTGACTTGTGTTGGCTTCTTATTTTTGACTTGAATTTTGTGGATTTGTTGCTTTCTCTTGTTTTTCCCTGGTGAAGCTGTTCTCTTTACATTTAGTATTCTTTACCGTGATTATTCCTTGTGAATGATGTTCTGCTGTTTCTTTGTGAATTGAAGTTCTTGTATTGATTTATTCGTCGTACCTTGTGTCATTGTCTTGGTTGCTTTGTATTTGATGTGGTGATGTACGAGTTTACTACCGTGATACAATTGTTGTCTTTGTTTGTTGCACTGTATATTTAAATAGGGGACTACAGACGTATTCTGGGAGATCCCCCCTGTACCGCATATTTACTTTGGGACTAATAAACGTATTCCATGAAATCCCCCTGTACTGCATATTTAAATTGGAGACTACAGACGTATTCTAGGAGACCTCCCATGTACTGCATATTTTCTTTGGAACTACGGATGTATTCTGGGAGATCCCCCAACATTGTAGATTGTTTAGGGACTACAGACGTATTCCGGAAGATCCTCTACATTGTGTGATAAATTTGGAATTACGGGATGGGATCCCAATAGATTTTTATCAAAGGTATTATGTTGAAAGACAATTATTTGGAAAGTATATTTGAAAAATATTTATCCCGAATAAAACTATGTTTGAAGGACATTCCTTTGGAAAGGTATATTTGAAAAACATTTATCCTGAATAAAACTATGTTTGAAGGACACTCCTTTGGAAAAGTATATATGAAAAATGTTTATGTTGAAGAAAACTATGCCTGAAGGACATTTTCTTTGGAAAAGTATATTCGAAAAGTTTTTATCTTGAAGAAAACTATGTCTGAGAGACATCTCTTGGGAAAAATATATTTCAAAAGAATTTCCTTTAAAAAGGACATTACCTTAAAGCTTTCAATATAAAAACTTGCGGGTGAAAGTTTACACTCGATGATTTTTGACCATTTTATTTGGATTTTCTGGGTAAGGCCTGATGTGGAGACTAATACAGTGCTGAGTCACTACTTGCCCTTATTGTGTTGCGATTTCCGGACTTGGGCTGTGCTCCTGTCCTCGTTCTATGTATTATTATGATGGTGCGTCGTTATTTGCTGTATTTCCTTCCGCATTGTAGTTGTTATGTTGTTAACTATATTGTGTACTCATTAGATAGATGCCATGTCCTGTCATTCCAATATTTATGTGTGTTCAGTTTATTAGACCAGTGGGTGTCTTGACTAGTCCTCCTCACTACTTCACTGAGGTTAGTCTTGATACTTACCGGGCACCGTTGTGGTGTGCTCATTTTACACTTTTGCATATCTTTTGTGCAGATCCAGGTATTGATCGGTAGGAACTGTGCGGACTCTTGCTGGGGAGACTCAAGGTAACCTGCTACTGCGTTCGCAGGCTTCGGAGTCACCTTCCTATTCTGTATTTACACCATTTTCACTTATTTCCAAACAATTATATTTAGAAGTTGTAGTAAACTCTTTAGAGTTTATGACTTGTACAGCTGGGTTTTGGGAATTTGCTCTTGTATAAAGAATCCTTTTTCATAAAATATTAAATCTATTTATTATTATTGTTATTCCATGAATGTTAGGCTTACCTAGTCCTTAAGACTAGGTGCCATCACGATACCCAACGGAGGGGAAATTTGGGTCGTGACAGACAGTACACTTACCTAGCTCCAAAGACCACTCAGTGCTCAACCACAACTTTGCCTCTCAAACAAGCCTTTGAACCAATAGAATCTAGAAAATTAACAACCAAACGATTCAAATTAATCCATAGGAACTACCCACGATTGTAATTAAATTCGATTTAGGCCATTTTTGAAAAACTGCCCGCTTTGTCCAATCATGAAGTTCGGACAAAAACCCGATTACCCATTCAACCCCGATCCTGGTTATGCAATTTGTTTTGGAATCCGACCTCAATTGTCTAAATCCGCAATTTACAAAATCCCAAATTTCTACCCAAAAAACCCCAATTTCTACCATGAAACACAAGATTATAGGTTGAAATCTTAGGAAATGTAGTGAAAGATTGAAAGGAACTAGTTTAGAATCACTTACCAATTATTTTGGGAAGAAAAGTTCTTTGGAAAATCGCCTCTAGGGTTTCTTATTTTGAAAATATTGAAGAATGAGCAAAAATCCCGTCTAAGTCATGTTTTACCTAGCTGCAGATATCGCAAATGCGATATCATGTTCGCATTTGCGAACATCGCGATTGCGAGAAGGAGGTCGCAAATTCAAACTCCTTCCGAAATCTGAGTGATCGCAAATACGATGAATAATCTATAAATGCGAAACCTGCACCCATCGCAAATGGGGCCTCCCCTTCGCAAATGCAAAGATTCCCAAAACAGTATTGAGTCGCAAATGCGACTATGCCTTTGCAAAAGCGAAAAGGACAAGTTCGCAAATGTGAACCTTAGTCTCGCAAATGCGAGTATATGGTGGCCCAACTACTCTCCGCAAATGCAATGAGTAGCTCGCAAATGCGAACACATCAGAGGCCACAAATGTGATGCCTGCTCTCGCAAATTTGATATGAGAGTCCTCCACCATAACTGAAACACCAGGGACATTTTTCTAAGTTCAATTTCACTCCGTAGCCTTTTCGAAACTCACTCGAACCCTCGGGATACTAAACCAACTATGCACACAAGCCTAAAAACATCAGACGAACTTGCTCGCTAGATCAAATCGCAAAAATAGGAACTAGAACTACAAATTGAACACAAAATCAAATGAGATTTTCAAGAAAACTTTTAATCCTCTATTTTCATATCCGGACGTCCAAATAACGTCATACCAATTCTGTTTCTCACCAAATTTGACATACAAGTCATAAATATAGTATTGGACCTATACCGGTCTCCAAAACCAAAATACGTCCCCGAGATCCAAAAGTCAGACATCGGTCAACATTTCAAATTTCTTCAAAATGTGATAACTTGGGCTAGGGACTTTCGAATTCGATTCCGGGCATATGCCCAAGTCCCAGTTAACAATACGGATCTACCGGGACCGTCAAAACACGAATCCAGGTATGTTTGCTAAAAACTTTAACCAAAGTCAACCCAAATGGATTTAAAGGAATAATGTCATATTTTTCTTAGTTTTTAACATATAAGCTTCCCGGAAAGTGCACACAAATCGAGGAAGGTCAAAATGAGGTGTTTCGAGTTTTGGAACACAGAATTGGGTTCTAAAACATAAGATGACCTATCGGGTGATCACATTATCCGCCTCGAAACAACCGTTCCAGTACGAACGGACCTAGAAAAGTGCTTGAACTGGTGAAAAGGTGGGGATTTCTTCTTTGCATGTCCGACCCGGATTCCCAAGTAGCTGCCTCGACGGGTTGACATCTCTACTACACTCGGACTGAAGGACAACTCTTTGACATCAACTGGCGAACCTGTCGGGCTAGAATATCCACCGGCTCCTCCTCGTAAGTCAAATCCTTGTCTAACTGGATAGAGATGAAATCTAACACATGGGACGAATCGATGTGATACTTCTGGAGCATGGAATCATGGAGCACCGGATGAAATGCTAATAAACCCGGTGGAAATGCAAGCCTGTAAGCCAGCTCTCCCACTCTAAGAAGAATGTCAAAAGGCCTGAGATACCTAGGGCCCATCTTGGCCTTCTTTCCGAACCTCATTACACCCTTCATGGATGATACCTGGAGTAACACTCTCTTTTCGACCATGAATGCAGCATCACAATCTCTATGGTCGGCATAACTCTTCTTCCTGTACTAAGCTGTACGAAATCGATCTTGAATAATCTTGACCTTATGCAATGCATCCTGTACTAGATTTGTACCCAACAACCCAGCCTCCCCCAGATCGAACCATCCAACTAGTGATCGACACTTCCTACCATACAATGCCTCATAAGGAGCCATCTGAATGCTCGACTGGTAGCTGTTGTTGTAAGCAAACTCCGCAAGTGGCAAGAATTGGTCACACGACCCTCCAAAGTCTATAACACATGAGTGAAGCATATCGTCCAATATCTGAATAGTGCGCTCGGACTATCCGTTCGTATAAGGATGAAATGTTATGCTCAACTCAACCTTCATGCCCAACTCACACTATACTTCTCTCCAGAAGTGCGAGGTGAATTGCGTACCTCGATCAGAAGTTATAGACACGGGCACATCGTGAAGACAAATGATTTCATGGATATAAACCTCTGCCAATCGCTCCGAAGAATAGGTAACTGCCATAGGAAAGAAATGCGCTGACTTGGTCAGCCTTTACACAATGACCCAAACTGCATCGAACTTGCTCTGAATCAGTGGGAGTCCAACAACGAAATCCATAGTGATACACTCTCACTTCCACTCGGGTATAACTATCTTCTGAAGCAAACACTAGGTCTCTGATGCTCATACTTTACTTGATGACAATTTAGACACCGAGCTACATAAGCAACTATATCTTTGTTCATCCTCCTCCACCAATAATTATGCCGCAAGTCCTGATACATCTTGGCGGTGCCTGGATGGATAGAATATCGGGAACTGAAGGCCTTCTCAAGAATCAACTCACGAAGTCCATCCACATTAGGCACACGACCCTACATCCTCAAAACTCTATCCTCTCCAACGGTAACCTACTTGGAACCACCGTGCCACACTATGTCCCTAAGGACCAACAAATAAGGGTCGTCATACTGCCGATCTCTGATGCACACAAACAAGGAAGACCAAGCGTCTGTGCAAGCTAGAACACGGTTGGGCTCCGAATTATCCAGCCTCACGAACTGATTGGCCAAAGCCCGAACATCTGATGCAAGCGATCTCTCACCGACTGGAATGTATGCAAGACTACCAATACTCGCTGCCTTTCTACTCAAGGCATCGGCCACCGCATTGGCCTTCCCGGGATGATACAAGATGGTGATATCATAGTCTTTCAATAGCTCCAACCACATCCTCTTCCTCAACTGAGATCCTTTTGCTTGAAGAAATACTGAAGGCTCCGATGATCCATGAAAATCTCATACGACAAGCATATGCATATGTAATCACCCTAAGCTTATGGGCAACATGGGATGCATCGTAGTATTACCACATAAGATCCTAAGCTTGTGGGCAACACCAACACCAGCGTTGTAGTCAAAGCAGTCTTGAGATTCTGAAAGCTCACCTCACACTCGTCTGACCATCTGAATAGGGCACCCTTCTGGGTCAACCTGGTCAACGGGGTTGCTATAAATTAGAACCCCTCCACAAACCAACAGTAATAGCCCACCAACCCCAAGAAACTCGTGATCTTCGTGGCTGAAGTGGGTCTAGGCCAGTTTTGAACTGCCTCGATCTTCTGAGGATCTACCTGAATGCCCTCTGCTGGTACAAAGTGCCCCAAGAAAGCGACTGAATCGAACCAAAAGTCACACTTTGAAAACGTAGCATAAAACTGGATGTCTCTCAGAATATGAAGTACAAACATAAGATATTACTCGTGCTTCTCTCGACAACGGGAGTAGATCAAGATATCATTAATAAACACGATCACAAAGGAGTTGAAATAATGCTTGAACACTCGGTTCATCAAATCCATGAATGCTTCTGGGGCATTTGTCAACCTAAAGGACATCACTAGAAACTCATAATGCCCGTACCGAGTCCAAAAAGTTGTCTTAGGGATATCGAATGCCCTAATCCTCAACTGATGGTATCCAGATCTAATATATATATTCGAAAACACCTCAACAATGGATACTTCTTCTTGATGGTGAGTTTGTTCAACTGCCGATAATCTATGCACATCCTCATCGATCCATCATTCTTCTTCACGAACAACATATGTGCAACCCATGGTGAGACACTAGGTCTAATGGAAGGAATCGAGGGACAATCTTACAGTATCATCCCCATGATCTTGGTCAAAATGTGCCGCGCTTTAGATCGATGCAAGCATGAGTATGGACACTTCGAGGGCTGTAATCTGTTGCTGCAGGTTTGGTTATTAGAACATTTTTAGAGGGGTGAATATCGTCAAGAACATCTGCAACGACCACTGAATGACTACATAGCCTACAATCATCCAAAGAGAATGACATTTATCCCAGATAGGTTCGTACAAACTGGATGTGCTGTGAGTTGGGTGCGTTTCTTCAGCAATTTGATTGACGAAAAGGTACATTTGATGTTCGAATGGTTCCCTAGCAGTGAGTTCATTATTAGGTCGAGAGAAACTACTAATCTAGTGCTGATCGAGTTAAGAGGAATCTATCTTTATGCTCCTATAAGGGTAATGAGGCAAGAGGGAAGAAAATAGGTTATACCGCGGGTTTCCAACATGGTCCAGTACAAAGCAGATTTTAAAGGTAGCATCATTCCGTTCAAGTTCGAGGCACAACATATGTGGAATCAAAAGGTCATTGTAGAGAAAGATACTATCGAGCCAGAAAGGTATCATGCCGGCCATGTGTACTTCTACCCATCATGGCTGGTAGATGATATAACGGGGGATGTCAAGCTAGAAATCAATCTGAAAAACAGGGTTACAGATGATGCTGATGAAGCACAAGTCACGTATACGATGCTGCGCAAGAGGGTTTTCGAGTTTGAAGCAAGGCATTTGGAACAACACAAAGTGGATATGGAAGCGATCGATGAATGGTGAGAAATTGCCACTAAATCAACAGAGGGATTGGAATATTTGGAGCAAGGGCTAATGGAACTTAAGGGAAAGATGAGAAAGAGGCTCTTGGGTTGTCAAAACACAGAAGGAAATGATGGAGGGCATCTAGCAAGAGCTTACCTACTTTTGGATATGCTCGACCTGGGGAACTTGATTGATGCATCCAAGAAGGCCAAGCATGGAGAAGTGTCCTTCTGGGGCCAAGTAGATTAGGAAAAATGTCTTTACTGCTTTCTAGATTCGTTTAGATTTTGATTGTTATAAGGAAAATGCCATTAGTGACTTTCTTATTATTTTTCGTTTTAGTAAAGATTTGACTCATTTTTGCATTAATGAAATAACGCATTCATTGGCATCAGTTTTCGCCAAGTCTATGTGTCGCTTAGGCCTACCTCGGGCACAATGAGGACCCTCAAATTAGGACGCGAATTTATTATATGTTCAATATCGCAAACATTCTTTTAATACTCCTTACTGACTTGGTTACCTTTTTATTTTTCTTTTCTTTAATTTATTCCCATTCCCCAAGGTTGGCTCGTGCATACTGGCATCATCAGCATATCACACCAGATCCAGAGGTTCTCCACCTCCTCCTCCACTAAGTGATCCCAAGAACAAAGGAAAATAAAAAATTGATGATATGATTGGTATTAGAAAAGACAATGCTACCCACACAGAGAACATCGAAACCTCAGACGAAGGTCAGAGTACTCTAGTACAAAATGATTTGGTCCTACATCTGGAACATAAAATATTGGAGATACAAGGGGAGCTTGAGCAGGTCCGGAACTTGACAAACCTTCCCCTCACCCTAAATGTCCCCGACATCAACCAACAAAACACAAACGCCCAAAAACCCGGCACCTCCCCAAAACACACAAAATCAAAATCTGCAAAATCCTCCCGCGCCTCATCAATACGATACTTCTCAAAACCATAATCCTCCACCAATACCTACTCCTCAACAACACCATCACCATCTGACTTAATATCCACAAACCACCACTTACCACACTCCTCAAAACGCACCACAACTTACCCCTGATGCACAAAATTCAACCAACGACCACCATTATGATCATATTCATGGAGTCTATCAAAGCAATCCCATATATGTGGAAACTTTACCCCATACCCCACAACAGACCCTATACATACTCGAATCAGCTGAGAAGGACATGCTCATCAAGAACATGGCGGAAGAACTCAAGAAGCTTACTGGCAGAGTTCAAAGTGTCGAAGGTGGCAAAGGATTGAGGGTTTGAATTATGAGGATTTTTGTATTCAGCCAAATGTAGAACTGCCGGAGGGTAACCTCTTAAGTTTGAAATGTTCGATGGAACTGGTCATTCGAAGGTGAATTTGAGAACGTATTGTGACAAGCTTGTAGGGGTTGGCAAGGATGAACAGATTCATATGAAGCTACTCACGAGGAGCCTCAGGGGAGACACCTTATCTTGGTACATCAGTCAGAACCCAAAGAAGTGGGTTAATTGGGTGAGCATTGTTGCGCCCTTTTTTCTTGAAAAATCGGGTTTCTACATGTGACAACTCTTTTAAGGAAGGGTGTTAAAAGAGAGAGTCTCCACCTAACGGATTAAGGTGCGTTTAGGAACCTATTTTTAGATAACTCTGGATTAACCGGTTGTGTTACCAAAGATCGGGTAAGGGCTCAAATTACCTCGAGGAGAGGGTATTAGGAACTCCTCGAGGTCCACAACGGTGGGTCCCGGCCGAACTTGAATTATATGAATTAGTCTAAACAAGGAGAACAGAAATAATTGGGCAAATAAAATGATTGACTTTTAAACGAAGGTGGGGGTTCCTAAGTTCTTTAGCCTAAAGGATCACCCCATGCAACATAAATAATACTTCATAACTCCCTCGAAGTAGGGTGTTACTCATATTATTCAGCAGGCACAAACTATCATTTCCTGCTACCCGATTACTTTCTTTAAGTTGATTACCTAAAGCGTACTAGTTGATTCTAAATCGTGCCCTATGCGTGCATTACCCGTCCCATGCCTATGGTGCATTAGGAATTTGGACCTCCATCTCAGGATGGTTCTAGACTTTAACTTAGGTTGCTCAAAAGGAGAAAAACTAGGCAACATACAAAACAACTTGGACTTCATGTAAAGGCAGTTAAGGGCTCATGTTATCCTCCACACTTAGACAAACAAATGCACACAAACAGATTAACATTGACAGTTGCAGATTTTAATAACTCGAGGTTGCGGAAACCTATAGGCAGGATCTCTATGTGATACTAAATTTTATAAGCAAGTTGGTTCACAAGATTTTTTCTCTTAATACGGTTTCTAAAACCTACATAGTTGCCTACTGATTTTAAGAATAAGAGATTAAACCTATAGGCATGATGTCTAGGTGATTCGCGCAGTGATTAACAATGGTAATCCCAGGAATAGGTTCAGAATTGGTTAATCGAGTCCCATATGCATGGTTTCTAGTAATGATAATTAGCACAATGTTAAAATCTTAAAGAAACGAATAGGACGATAACTAAAACTGATTCAGACTCTATAGGCATGATTTCTACAATTAAAACTGATTTTAGATCCTAATAGACATGATTTCTATAAATAAACTAATTCTGAATCTTATAAGCATGATTTCTATAATTTGTAGATTGGGCAGAATGTAGACAAGATCCTGCACATTTAATTATACAATATCCTATAGACATGGTTTCTAACAAGCAGAAGTAGAACACATTTGAACCAAATGAAGAACCTATAAGCAGGATCGCTAACACATAATAATTGAACATTTTTAGCATAATAGAATACCTATAGGCATGATTTCTAACACACGACAACTGAACATGTTTGAGCATAATAAAATACCTATTGGCATGATTTCTAACACACGACAATTGAACATGTTTGAGCATAATAAAATACCTATAGGCATGATTTCTACCCATTTTAATGCAAGTATAAGATAAAACCTCATTTTCCCACTTTTACTAATACCCCAAAATGTCATTACAATAATTATTACAGACAAAGAATGGATAGAATAAATTACAAAGTAGAATAGCTATAGGGAGCCTACAGCAGGCCCAAGGATACACCTGTCCAGGCCAGACCTTCATTCTCATAGTTCATAACAGCCCAAAATTACATCTTCATGGACATAAGGCAGCCAGAAATTGAGTGATTCACATAAAACAGAGTTGAGCATATATAAAACCAAGTCCAAGTTGTCGGAGTTCCCAAGGGCTTCAAAGACCTAGGGCAGTGCTCACACTTGGGAGGTTAATCAGAGATAATTCAGGGGAAAGACTAGGGACCAAGTCTAAGTCTGTTAGAGTTCACAAGGTTGTCTAATGAAGCTCGAACAATGCTCACACTAGGGAGGTCAAAGGACATAACCTAAATAGCCTTGGCCTTCAGCCGACTAGGAATAGGGAGTTCAGAATGACATAAGTAATAATAAGAGAGAGTGGACAATAACTAAGGAACATAAATGAAGGGTATAAACATAGTCAAGTTGGGCACATAAAGCAAATAATTAAATAGGCCTTAGGTTTTAAGATCACATTTAGCAAAGATTTAGAAGAACAAGTTAAACACCTAGTGCATACGTAGTTACACATTAACACACAGGTTTGCAGGATTGGAGTACAAAGACTCATAACAGGGAGAAAGGTCCAAATATGTTAAGTACAAGTGCTAGTGTCACAAGATAGCTATGTTAACATCACATAAGGCAACAGAACAACATCTAGACATAGTAGGGAAGCAAAAATTATGACAATATACTGGTGAATCAAGTGAGCCAAAACATGCTGAGGGGTATTTTAACTGAGAACTAGTCATGATTGATAGAACAGGATCTTGACACAAAATTAAAACATACTATCTATTCAAGATTCACATTATAGAGATTCAGAATAGAAAGGGAAGATAAATTCATGTCATAAAATAAGTGTAAGCATTCAAGTCTGACCTAATAGACCAGTTAATCTAAAGGAAGTTCAAATTATGCACATGGAGCATATTCAAATAACAAAATGGACAACCTTAAGCAGGATTAAACACCAAAGAGATGTCAAGTAGTAACACATTGGCTAAACGAAATTAAGAGAATCTTGATTACTCGAATTAGGCTTAGGAATGTTTTAGATTAACAACATAATGAAGTGAAGATTAGAGAGATCATAATTAAAGTAAAGCAATCAGGATTACATACAAGAACAACCCAGAAAAGACATTAAACTACAATCTTCAGAAGCGAAAACATATGACAAGTAAATAGGATTGAAGTGACAAAAGTTCAACAACTCACTAGTTAAGCGAAAAATAAGAAAGAACAAAGTCCACAGTAGCAGGAAACCAAAATTTCTGTCCTTGGCTTTCAACCGACCAGGAACTAGAACAAGAGTATTTAGAGAACAAAGAGTGATAATTTCAGTTTTTTAGTAAATATAAATGATTCATGTCTGTCTCAAAGGGGAATGGTGAGTGGTTTATATAGTTGTAGAAATTAACATCCAGAAAGGAAAGAATCATCACATGCAATCAGAATCAGTAAGGAAAAGAGAAAAATCTCAAACCCTAATTTTAGTGAAAGTGTAAAATCGACCGAATCAAAATCAAACATCACACGGAATATGACGAATATAGACAGAATATCACTTAAAATCATAGAATCGAACCCATTTGGGTTCGATTGAAAGAGGTATGAGAATCCTAATTTAAGGTAGGTAAGAATCATCAAAAGATATAGAAATATTCGTACTTACAAAGAGCAAATGATGAACATAGACAGAATAATCAGAGAAGTAAGGGATTTTAACCGATTTGGTTAGATTTTGATGGGATTTGCTTGCCATGTTTAGGCAAGCAGTTAGGTAAGACCATAGACGAACAACCAGTAGTGAGGTGAGATCAATAAGGTAAGTGAATCATTGATTGATTTCATTTTAGAGCTGGATTTGGAGAGGTTGAGAAATATGGCGGCTAGGGTTCGTAGAAGAAGAGGGGAGAGGATTCAAAGGCGGCGTTTGAGATGAAATGGTAGGGTTTGGGTCGGTTTTATTTGGACGGGTTTGGGCTGGGGTTATTGGGCTGGTGTATTAGGTTCGAAAATAGGTTTAAAAATTAGGCTATTATTGAAATACCCAATATTTAGCACAAATCATATATAAAAGTAATTAATAAAATAACAAAAATATTATTTATGCATTGAAATGATTAAAAATAATAACTTAAAATTATAAGAAATATAAAAAGTTATTTTCTGCATAAATAATGTAATTAAACATATATATATATATGGGCTATTATTGTAAAAATGTGCAGTTAGCCTTAAAATGCAAATGTAATTATGGGAAATGCACTGAAAAATGTTTAAAACCTCACATTCATACAAAGGATAAGTTTTGATGATTAAATCATCATAAAAATAATTTGGAGGGTAATTATTGGACATTTATATATTAAAAATATAGAAATAAATTGATTTAAAACCTTTAAAAATTATGAAAAATTGTGAAAAATACTTGTGTATGTTTATAAATCAAATGATGGTGCATATGCACTATTTTGAAAGTATATATATATATATATTTATATATATATTTAAAAATACGAGGGAAAAAATTGGGTATCAACAAGCATGGCATCGGATTTCATGGACTGGTTCAGGTTTAACAAAGAAAATGCCCCAGCCTTTATCTACATTCAGAATCTCAAGAAGAAACCAACGAAGAATTTCCGCGAGTGTGCTACTCGGTGGAGGTCTGAAGCTGCAAAAGTAAGGCCGACACTCGAAGAAGAACATATGAATAAGTTCTTCGTTAGAGCTCAAGACCGACAATACTACAAAAGATTGATAGTTATTGAGAACCATAAATTTTCTGACATCATCAAGTTGGGAGAAAGAATAGAAGAAGGGATCAAAAGCGGAATGGTGACGTATTTTGAAGCGCTCCAAGCCACAAATAAAGCTTAGCAATAAAGAGGTATCTCCAAGAAGAAAGAAGTGGGTGCAGTAATGGTAGCCCAAGGTCCAGAGTCGCCTCTTACATATCAAACACCCCCACCCACATATCAACCCTCACCTCCCAGATACAAACAACCTGCCACCACTTACCATACTTATAACACCCAACCAACATATTACCACTCACCACCAGCCTACTAAAACTACCAAAAATCTAGACCAAATTTCGACCGCAGACCACCCAGACAATATACTCCAATTACTGAACCCATAGACCAACTGTACGAGAGGCTAAAGGTTGCTGGTTATGTCACTCCCATTCCCACTGTTGCTATGAAAAACTCTTCCTAGTAGATCAACCCAAATAAGACATATGCCTATCACTCAGGCATGAATGGTCATACAATTGATGAGTGTCGTACTTTGAAGGATAATATTCAAACAATAATTGACACTAAAGTCATACAGGAAAAAGAGGCTGCACCCAACGTCCGTAACAATCCTCTCCCAGATCACAGGGGTGAAGGGGTAAACGTGGTAGAGACCGATGAAGAATGGGACTCGGAAGGGTCAATTGGACTCATTCGAGAAGGGATAATCCTAAAACCTCTCCAGTCTCTCTCACACCAATCGTGGTATAAACTCAGACACCAATTGAAATTGATGTAGACACACAAACTCCATTTGAGGCTGAAGTAACAACACCCTTCACCGTGATGGTAGCACCTACGCCGTATTTTAAGTCAAATGCTATACCTTGGTATTAAGTTGCGGAAGCAAGAAGGAAAGGAAAGGCAAAAATGGAAGAAACAGGTGCAGCACAAGGCATGACCAGAACTGGTAGGGTTTACCCACACGAGCATTTAGGAGGAACAAGCAAAGAACCTGCCTCTAAGTCGTATGTCATTGAGACCGACGCGGACGATCTTTGGAGAAAGGTGCAAGCAAGAGAATATTCTGTGGTTGATCATCTAAACAAAAACCCTGCTCAAATATCCATTTTATCACTGCTGCAAAACTCCGAGGCACATACAAATGCCCTGATGAAGGTGTTGAATGAAGCCTATGTACCCAATAACATCACCAGTGGAGAAATGGCCAACATGGTAGGGAAAGTCTTGGAGATCCACAAGATCACTTTTCATGAAGACGAGCTTCCACCAGAAGGACTAAGTCACAACAGGGCACTGCATATCACGGTGCAATTTGAGGACAAATTCATTGCCAGAGTCCATATAGATGGGGGTTCGAGTCTCAACATCTGCCCACTAACTAATTTGAAAAGATTGGGTAAAGGTCTGCACGAGATATGAGCAGGGAGTATGAATGTGAAAGCATTTGATGGGTCTCAAAAGGTCACAATTGGGGAGACCATCCTTAGCCTACAGATGGGCTCGACTTGGTTTGATGTTGAGTTTCAAGTGTTGGATATATCCGCCACCTACAAGTTATTGTTGGGAAGACTGTGGATACATGCCACTGGGGACGTAACTTCTACTCTATATCAAGTCGTGAAGTTTGAGTGGAACCATCAGGAAGTGATCATCCATGGGGACAGAAGTAATCCCATTTATACCAATCATACTGTTTCGGTCGTTGAAAATTGAAGGAAGTTGGGTGGAGAAACATACTATTGCATCGAGTGCGTCAACGCAAATTGAGAAAGAAAAATGGTGGAGTAGTAACATAGAAAGCTTATTGGCATGGACAGGGTATGAACCTGGCAAGGGCCTCGGCAATAATCTCCAAGGGATCACCAAACCGATACAGCTAAAGCATCATTGCACAAATTTTGGGCTCGGGTATGAATACACCTCGCACGAGTACCAGAATTGGTCGCCACCATGGTGTATTCCGTATTACCCTCTAGAACAACCACTACCACATTTGCACCAGTCACTTCATCAAGCTGACATGATGTGGGGGTCCGAAGAAGGTGAAGCTTTAGCTGGCATAAAGATTTTGTTTCTGGATGATGAAGACATAGATTACAGTGCGATAGTTGAGGAGGAGGAGGAGGAATGCCTTATTATTCAGACCATAGAGAAGAGAGTTGTTCTCAAGAACTTGTCTGCCGCACCATCAAGGGCCCGTCGAGTTCCTAGGTAGCCTGGCAATTAGCACCATTTATTTTTTACAGTAATTTTATGAGCATCTAAGACATTTTCAGTATTTTTTATTAAGTGTATTTTTTTTTGAAATCATTGCTCGAGTCATCGAGCCGTATTTGTTTGATGTTTTCAAATTTTATTTAATTAATGCTTTGCTATTTTTTATTTATTATTATATTTTACATTTTCTCTCTCAACAGCGGCGTTATTACTTATCCTGATGAACCTCTGACTATGACATGTAATGAGACAACGAAACATAAGGATAGTGATTCAGAGGATATGGAAGAGGACATAATGCCCGAGGAAATTGTCAGAGAAGTGGAAAATTTTGAAAGCAAGCCTAAGTCCAATTTGGATGAGACTGAAACAATTAAATTGGGAGACTTCGAAACAGTCAAGGAAACTCGTGTAAGAATTCATCTATTGCCGTCAGAGAAAGAAAAATACATCCAGTTCTTGAAAGAGTAAGATGATATTTTTGCATGGTCCTATGATGATATGACTGGTTTGAGAACATCCATAGTGGCTCATAAACTACCTACCGATCCCACGTGTCTGCATTAAAGTAGAAGCTCAGAAAGTTCAACCTAGATATGCGTTTGAAAATTAAAGAGGAAGTGATCAAGCAAATCAAAGCCAAGGTTCTCAAAGTGGTTGAATATCCGACCTGGTTGTCTAACATTGTGCTGGTTCCAAAGAAAGATGGGAAGGTTAGAGTGTGTGTTGATTATCGAGATTTAAATAGAGCAAGTCCTAAAGATGATTTTGTGTTGCCCAATATACACATATTGATCGACACCTGTGCCAAGCATGAACTCCAATCCTTTGTGGATTTCTTAGCGGGATATCATTTGATCTGGATGGATGAAGAGGATGCCAAAAAGATATCCTTTATTACACCATGGGGAGTGTATTGCTACAAAATGATGCTGTTTTGCCTAAAGAATGCTAAAGCCACTTATATGAGGGACATGACAACCATTTTTCACGACATGATACACAAGGAGATAGAGGTGTATGTGGACGACGTCATCATCAAATCTAAAACGAGTACAAATCACATAACAGACTTGAGAAAATTCTTTGATCGACTCTAAAGGTATAATCTGAAGTTGAATCCCGCGAAATGTGCCTTCGGAGTCCATGCTGGAAAGATACTAGGGTTCATCGTCAGCCGCTGAGGAATTGACCTAGATCTGTCAAAGGTCAAGGCTATCCAATATTTCCACCTCCGAATAACAGGAAAGATGTGATGAGTTTCTTAGGGCGTCTTAATTACATCAGCCGTTTCATAGCACAATGAACTGTGATTTGTGAGCCGGTTTTCAAAATGCTAAAGCAAGATGCTGCAATAAGTTGGACTGAAGAATGTCAGAAAGCCTTTGACAAGATCAAGGAATATTTGTCCAAACGAATGGTCCTGGTCCCACCGGAACTTGGGAGACCTCTGTTACTCTATTTATCTATACTAGATTGGTCTTTTGGTTGTGTCTTGGAACAAGACGACGAGACGGGAAGAAAGGAGCAGGCCATATACTATTTGAGTAAGAAGTTCACACCCTAAGAAGCACATTATTCTTTGTTGGAACACATTTGCTGCGCTTTGGCATGGATAGCTCAAAAGTTGAGGCACTACTTCTGTTCCTACACCACATATGTCATATCAAGGATGGATCCGTTAAAATACATCTTCCAGAAACCCATGCCCACGGGGAAGTTAGCAAAGTGGCAGATACTACTAAGTGAGTTCGACATCATCGATGTAACTCAGAAGGCTATCAAAGAGCAAGCATTGGCAGATCATCTGGCAGAAAACCCTGTAGATGGAGAATATGAACCACCAAAAACATATTTTCCCGATGTAGAGGTATCATTCGGAGGAGAGGATATCACTGAAGCCTATGATGGTTGGAGAATGTTCTTCGATGGAGCCGCAAACTTAAAAGGAGTAGGTATTGGAGCAGTTTTAGTCTCAGAAATAGGTCAACACTATCCGATATCCACAAAACTCAAATTTTCCATGTACCAACAATATGGCAGAAAATGAGGCTTGCATCTTGGGACTCGAGTTGGCAATTTACATGAATGTTCAGGAGTTGCTAGTAATTGGAGTCTACGATCTTTTGGTGCATCAAGTTTCAGGAGAATTGTTACACCCCATGTTTTCGTACGTGAGAGTACATCGTAAGTCAATTGATGTAAGCTCAGA